>PVIH01010097.1:0-47974 GCA_004025045.1 Sigmodon hispidus
GGAAGAGACCTTGAATAAGGATATACAGGGATGGAAAAAAAAATTCAGAGGGAAAGATGAACACAAAGAAAATATATGTGTAGCAATCTTATTTGTATTTCCACCCTTGATAAGCCATGCTTATGATTCTTATCCTCTGTATAGTTATTGTTAACTCTTCCACATTTTAAATTCTTTTTACTGTGGTTTTTTTTTTTTTGATAAATACAAAATAAAGAAGGAAAAAAAAAAAAAAAAAGACACCACTGGTCCTGTGTTTCCTAAGGAAATAAGTGTAGTACTGAAGCCTGTGCTCTGGGGTCCCCAAGTAAAACGCACATCTGCAGGAGTCAGTGAGTTAGTTAGTGCAGGATGTTGTCAGGCGACAATGATGCTGCATGTATTTCTTGGGTGCAAATGTATATTGCTGAGAAGTTTTTAAAGATGGCGTGTGCTTTGAAAAGAAGAAATTGCATTTTTAAGACTTTAAAAATCTTACAAGTGAGAAATATAAGAATTGCCTTTTCTCTTAGAATGGCCTTTTTTTTTGGAATTGAAGGTGATTGTATATCAGTTCTTTCTGTTATGTGGGACATATTTCATCCAAAAGAAATACTCATGTATCCTCTAGTCTTGTAAATTCTAGAATTCCACAATAATCTTAATTCATACAACATGTCCTACTTCTACAATGTCCCTGGCCTTCTCAAACTCTAAGTCTTTGAATAACAAGGGCATGCTGCAGCTTTGTGTTTCCATGGGAACCCTCTCACTAAGCCTGAAGTGAAAGAAACTGAAAGACCAATAACCATCTTCTCAAGGAAACAGGTATATGACCCATGACTCCATCCAGCAACAACTCAAAGCAGCACCAAACAAGTTCTAGTCCTTCCCTATAATCTGTCACGCCACGTTCTGGCTGAAGAAGATGGAAATCACAGATTTCTAGTCAACTCCTTTGTCAATTATTATATGTGTAATTGTATGTAATATATTATCAGTAGTAGCATTAATATCTGATTTATAATATTAAGTATTCACTAAAAGCTAAAGAAAATTTTTATCTCAAAGAGTCAAAAGCCATCTAACAAAAACCCAAACACCACACACAAGAAGCCTTTTTTTAAACTGTTTGTCAGGGTTGTGTAAGAAACTCTCAAAACATTACAAGCTATTGCTCTTGATCTTGGTTATTCACCCAAGAGGTAGAATTTAAGCTCCTAATATCAAAGATACCATCTGCTTCAGACAGAGGGCCCAGAGAACCCTGAGCTAGAAATGAACTGAATGCTTCTTTTCTGAGGTCTAGCTTTCATAGTACCAGAATGTTCCATGCAAGCTTCCAAAGGTAAGAAGCAACCAATAGTCCTACCCAGCTATGACAGCTATGAACCATAATCACAAATATGACACAATAACCCTAAGAGTGCTTTTATGGTATTCATACCTAAAGAGTAACCAACAACTCTCTGACTGGACTTAAGACCCACTTTCAACAAGAAGAAAATAATGTCTGGTACTAGATACATAGCAAGCTACCTAGGGCTAATAAAAGAGAAGTGTGGGGGAAAGTAGCCAACCAAAGAAACCTACCCTGGCTCTAAAATCAGTGTCAGAGAAAGAAACCCACCCTATATCTAAGACCTGAGCCAGTGAGAAACTTTATCCCTGAACCCAGAACCAAAAAGAAATGTGTCCTGACTCTGAAATCAGCACTAATAAAAAATTTAAAAAAAAATAAAAAAATAAAAATACATTTTGGCCCTAGAATAAGAGCTAGTGAAAGAAATGTGCTCTGGCCCTGACATTAGAGTCCAAAAGCCAAAAAGAGCCAGTGAAATCAAAACCAAATCAGGGATTAAAATATTTGACCAATATCCACCCTGGAAGTCTTTCTAGAAAGATCTGCCCCCAAGAAGCCTTATATTATAAACCCTGCTCCTGGTACCTTTTCCCTGCTGTCTTCTCCCATCCAGGCTGAGGCAGCCACACTCTCCTGGACCCTTTCCTCCCAATAAATCCCTTGAATGAGGTTTGTGTGACGACCTTCTTTCCTTGGAGCAGTGATGAAGCCTGCCTGGATGGAGAACAGCTGAGGGAAGGAAGCTGTAACACTCCTGCTGAGGGAATCTTCCCCTAGCTGAGCAGAATTGTTATACTCTGGGAAACTGAGCAGGACTGTAACAACTTCACTGGAGAGTCTTTTCCCTGAAGCAGGGCTGAAAGCTATCTATTCTTACTGTGGCCTCAGGTGTTCATTGGCTTCCAACAGCCTAAATATCTTTTCCATCAAGCTGTAACACTCAGTATACTTGCCTGGGCTCCTGACTGCCTGAATACCATCCATCTGAGCTACACAAACACCTACAAGAAGGACCTGCAAACACAAATTTACTAAACCAGTACAGAGCCTAACTACAGGCTAAACTTTTTCTTTATAACCACAAATAACTGCAGCTTTCACTCCACATCAAGGAAACTTCTCTATGCAACAGATGGAGACCATTACAGAAACTCACAGCCAATCAAAATTCTGAGTTGTGGACCCAGTCCCAATATGTACATCTATAACACTCATACCTTAGCTCAGGAATCATTGTAGAAGAGAAGGCAGAAAGATTCTAACAGTCAAAGAAACAGGATATTTGCTGTGGTATTGTATCATTGTACAAATGATAGTAATACACCCATGAAGTTTCAACCTAGCTGCCTAAACATGACCTGAACAAGAATGTCATCAATTGACATGTCAGTGTCTCCTGAGGCTTCAACTCTGCACAAAGAACTATAGAAATGCTGAGAGTGAGAAAAGTAATCTTCTCCATAGAACACACCAATTAATTATCCAATACCAGTCAACCAGAAAAATATACATACAGACTGAGCATATTAAATTCATGTATTTAAGAGTACAAGTGTATGCATATATGTATGTAGCAACAACTAATAAAAAAAGAGACCATGAATTTGAGAAAGAGCAAGAAGAAGTGTATGGGAGGATTTTGAGGGAGGAAAAGGATAAGAAAAATTATGACATTTTATTGATCTCAAAAAAAAAATGGTTTTCTAAACCAAAGTACAGTTGCACTAAAGTATTTAGTGTAGGACTAGAATTCCTGGCAAGTGGTTATGAGAATTTTTTTCTACAGTAGAAACAGCAGAAAGTCACGGAGGCTATTACTTAAGTGGCTTGGACTCTAGATGCAATGTAGAAATATTTGAAGGTGACAAAAAAATCCAGGAAAATGATGACCTACTCATTCCAAAATTGCATTGATGATTTATTCTTTCCCATGGTTGTCATTAAAACTATGAGACTTAGGGTACAAGAGATACAAAGTTATGCAAAGAAGGGCCTAATAATTATCTTGATAAAATTGTGAGTCTCTTGGTTGTACAAGCAGGGATCTGATTTTTATTTATGTGGCTACAGAAAAGTAGGCAGAAGCATTTTCCATGTTCCAGGACTGACATTTTACCAGAGTAGTCTATAATAAACTTCTACAGAAGAGATATTGCAATTAATGTCCTGCAGTCGCAAAGGGAAACTGTGGAGATGTCTGAGGCTAAAGCAATAAGGTCTCTTTGATTTGAAATATCCTTAGCTCAGACTTAGTTACAATACAGATGAAAAGGGTTTCTGTGAGAATTAGAGAAAATCAAATATAGTCATATTTGTAGAACATGAAAATTGTTTTAAGTATTTGTTAGTTTGTGTTGCATACAGTTAGCATATATATATATATATATATGACCCTTCAAAGAACAAGACAGTGAAATTATTAAACAATCATCTTTAGTCTTTACCAGGATATGGTTAAATGCATTATAAGCTTATACAGTAAGCACCTGGGAAGACAGAAATAGACAGATCCCTGGTGCTCTGTAGCCAGACAGTTTAGGTAAATCATCAAGCTCCAGATTAAGTAAAAGACCATACCTCAAAATGTAGGGTAGAAGGCAACTGAAAAATAAATTCATTGTCAGTCTCTGGCCTCCATATGCACACACACACACACACACACACACACACACACACACACTCACACACACTCACTCACATATACATACAAACACATGTATACATATCCATACACTTATACATAAAAATATTTAAAAATAAAAATAAATGAATAAGAAAACAAATGAGGTTCCTATTTAGTTTTTGTCTGTCTATTCTTTTCTAAGATCAGCATGAGAAATTCCAAGAGACATTTATATACAGATGTGGTTAAAGTATATGTGGGCAATTGTATACAGCCACAGAATCCAAAAGAAAAGGAAATTTTGCATTATCAATACTGAGGCCACAGTCACACACTTTCATCAGAATAAGAGCCAAAGGCAGATAAAATGCCCTTCACTCAGTGCTCCAGATGCTGCAGCAGCTTGTCCAAAGCAATCTCATGGGAATCTTGCAGGGACTAGATGTGAAGGTGCATGAAAGACCTCCTAGGCACATGCTGTGTCATGGCACGTGTGTCCACTGATCCTATGATGACAATGAGGAGAATGCCGCCCTGCAATATAAAGTCTCTTGCTTTACATTCTACAGAATGAATAAAAAAGGGAGAGGGGGAGAATAATTCATACTCCAATGTCAGACTCATTCACTGACCTAATTCTTTTCCAAACAAACCCATGCCTCTCTCCTGCTAGTATGAGAAATAAGGTAAGCTCATAAAACATGGATAAACACCACATTTGACTTTACCAAAATCTATTTTCACTGATAATTAACAGAAGAGAGAATTCTAACAAAGATTCAAGAGAAAAAAAATTGTACTCAAGGAATTTCACTTTTTCAAATGAGTTGGGCTATTTTTCACTGGAAGAAAAGTTAAGTAATAAGCCATATAAGAACAAAGTCAGCCCAGCTTCCTTGTATAATCAACTTGTGAGGACCACCCAGGCTCTTTGCTGCCTATGACTCTATGTATACCCGTGTGCAGTAAATTCCTTGAAAAATTAACCCAGAAGAGAGGAGCTAGATAAGAGAAGAAGCCCTCATGAAGGGCTGTTTCTAATTAGAAAGGTTACAGGGTGGCTCCTCTAAAGGCAACACCAGGGATGATTGGCATCTGTCTTGGCTTTTGTCACCTTTAGGTCCTATGACTGTATACAACTGCTCACATGTGCCTTTACCAGCAATTCATGGGGATGTAAGTAACGTACTCACGTCATCAGTCTGGCTTTGTGACTAATGAGGCTAGGCTTTGAAAAGTACCAGAATGCTGTAACTTGTTTTAATCAAAAATGGTAATCAGATTTTCTGGCATTGCAACAATCTTTCAGAAGTAATTCCCAATTGTTTGGCAATCTCCAAAACCAGAAAAAGAGCAAAAACATATTCTATACACTCAAGTTTAGCAGAGGCTTTCTGGTCTAGGGAGGCTTTTGTAGCAAGCAAAGGCTATCTTTCCCTGTGCATTCCAACACATTATGTCATCATTCTCTTCTTCTGAGGTCAGGGCTAGCTCCTTAGACTTATTTTATGAGAGAGAGAGAGACAGAGACAGAGAGAGACAGAGAGAGACAGAGAGAGACAGAGAGACAGAGAGAGAGAGAGGAAGAAGAGAGGAGAGAAGAGAAAGAGGAGAGGGAAGGGGGAGGGGAAGGGGAAAAATAGGGGAGAGGTAAACATTGCTACTTTTATTTTAATTTCATTATTTTTTCACACACAAAAAAAAATACTTACAAAGACTTAATCTATCTTGAATAATTTAATTAAATAAATAGATTCTGTTCCTAGGCACCAATCTGATTTATAAAGATTGAAAAGTTTTGGAAGGTCTATAGCATCTGTCAGAATTTCTCCCCTTTTTTCCATGGTATTTCCTTTTTGCTCTCACATTATTCTTCCACTTCTGCTTTCTCTTCCTCCGTCTCTGGAAGAAACACTGGCTCCATGGCTAAGATTTTGATGCATGAGCACATTTCAGTGTTCTCACTCTCCCACAGGGTTTTTGTCCTTCTGGAATGTATAAATCATTTTGAAAGCTCCTTTCTGTGCTACACTGTGCTTTTGAGATTATCTGCTGGGGTGCTTCTTACACAGAAACACCCGCAGGCTCAGACACAGACAGGGCCCAGTCTTGGGTGGCAGAGGGTTGCAGCTACTGTGCTCAGCTGCTCTCACTTCCGGCTGGGCTGACTCAAAATAGCAGCCAGTGGATGTGGGAAGGCCCATGTGAACATAGTCATTACGTTCATTGACAGGCATTCCGACCACTGAGACCCAGTTCAGCCAGCCTCCAGGATGGAGCTAACACGTCTTTAACTCTGTGCCCTTTCTGACCTCTTCTCCTTTCCCAAGGCAAAAACTCTGGTGCTCGTTGCTTCCTTGTTTCTTCCCTATAGGCCTCTAAGAAGACCAGAGAGAAATGAGTCATTTACTCCCACATCCCACACTCCCGGTCTCTTCACCATCACCCCCTCACTTCCCGGACGGTGGAAAATCCTCTGTGTTTACCATCGGAGCTACAAGCTCCTTTGTGTTTGTTTTTAACTGAGCACCTCACAAGAGAAGGGTTAAAAGTGAGACACTTAATGTATAGAGGACTCTGAAATTCCCCAAATATAGAGCAAAATAAGGAAAAAGCATATGTTGGAATTCTCAGGAAGAGTGGTGTGGTTGTAAAAACGCTTAGGAGGAGGCAATCATGGAAGTAATCTTACAGTGTAATCAACTCTTGAGTGTCACACTCATCTCTATCTGAAGTATGTGGCTCCTTATTTTCAAAGATAGAGTATTTTCTAAAGCATAGGGATTTCCAGATTGTATTTCCCAGACTCCCAGAAATCTAGATCATTTCCTAGATTCCTAGTGGCAGTTGCCTAAATATGGTGGCTGCTAATGTTTTCTTGCTTTTTAAGTAAAATGATCTGAAACCACCACTTGATATAGGGTAGCAATCTCAGAGTCCCTCATCTAATTTCTACAAAATATGGTGTGATACAAGAGAGAAAGTGGGACAGTGGAAGGCTTTGGGGTTCTTTTCTACCTGCCTCTGTATTTTACTCCCTATCATGTGATGCCTTTTTCTTATACCAAACCACCATCCAATTCTCTCCACTTTCCAAATGGCTCAAACTGACATGGTGACATGTCATGCTGTCATGTCACCATGGACATGAAGGCCATGCTGACAACAGCATTAAATGAGGACTTAGGGTCCTTGAGGGATGTTATTTAGTAATGTAAAATTAAATTAGATCTCTTTATTCCTCAACTTCTTTCTCCCAAAAAAGATGAGTGTGCCTACCAGTCCCGACTTTATTGAGGATCTAACCATCTGTTGCTGTTGCAGGGTCTTCCACTTCCTCCCAGCAGCATTCTTCCTCCCCTCTCTAGTTATTTGCCCCAAGTCTCAATTCTCTGCAGACACTTTTACAATAGAATGATATTTGTCTGTGATTCGTCTCACCTAAACCATTCTGGCTGGAAGAATAAATACCACATCTTCACTCCTACTGTGCTCCTGAAGGTCAGCTCTTCCTCAGATTAATTCTTTCCCAGTATAGCATTACTGGAAGTTGCTCTCAAGCAAATCTATCCACCCCTGAGTCTAACTCAGCCTGATGGTGTTGTTTTTAGCTGCTTATATTTCCCCTAGGACAGAAATAGGGCAAATCCGTGGTGGGGTGAGACAAGACTCCTGTGGTTTTCTTATGGAAAAATAAAAGGCCATCTGCCCATGCACTTCCCAACAGTATAACAGTGTGTCTCTCAGAAGAGATATGCAGAAGGCTCACACTGTAGTGCTTTGAGGACCAGGGATTAAAGGAAGACTAAAGAGAGAGCAAGACAGATGTGGAAAGGGCATGACATATATGACCTTGACCTTGTGAGCCAACATGCCCCTAATTAGAACCACAAAACACTCATCCCCTTTCTTCCTCTGTTTCTCTTTTTCTTCTCTTTCTCTTGTCTCCTCATTTTCTTGAACTTTCTTCTTCTCCCCATCCTTCCAACCTCCTCCTCCTCCTCCTCTTCCCATCCCTCACTCTCCCTTCCCATTTCTCCAACTCTATCCTAGAATCCATGTCCTACTGAAAATATCTTTGTGTTGACATCTTGCATTGCTTTCAGACACAGCCACTGAAGAATGACAAAGAATAAACCTCACAATCTGGCAGAGGTGACACAGGTTTTGGTGTTGTTTTTCTGTAACTTTTACCTTTTTGACATCTTTTAAAATTTAAAAGTCTTTTTTTAACATACCAACCACAGTCACCCTTTTCTTCCTTCCCCCAACTCACTCCCAAGCTTTTCTCCACCCTACTCCTCCATCCACTGCTCAGATAGGATAAGGTCTCCCATGGGCATCAACAAAGTCAAGGATATCAAGTTGAGGCAGGATCAAGCCCCTCCTTTCTGCATCAAGGCTGACCAAGGAATCCCTCTATAGGAAATAGATTTCTATCACTTTTCTGACTCTGTGAATACCAGTTCATCTTCTTGGTGTGTTTTTATCATTCTGCACACTAATCTCCCACTAATAGTTCTGGGCAACTTTATTTCTGACCATCAGTCCCATATCTCCATATACTTGTGAGCATGTTGGACAGGTCAGAGGCAGGGTATATATAGTAAAAAGTTTCTGGCCAAGCCTAGCCCTTAGGTCTAGACCTGTAGTCCCTTAGTCCCAAAGAATGTCACAAAGGCTTATATCAATTACAAGCTAATTGATCTATGGCTCAGGCTTATTACTTGCTAATTCTTATACTTTAAATTACCCATATTTCTATTTACGCTTAGCCACATTGCTTGATATCTTTTTGCTCAGTGCAGCATTCTCATCCTGCTTCCTCTACATCACACTGTTGCTCTGCTCTTCTGCTTCCCCAAATTCTCCTAGTCTGGTTGTTCTGCCTCTACTTCCTGTCTGCCTACTTAACATTTTATTAAACCAATATTTACAGTGGCAAATATTTACAGTATAAAAGAGCATAGTCTGGTAGCAGTACATAATGGTGGTTCTTCCATGACTGCTCACCAGCCTCGTAGTCCAGAAACAGCCTAGGAGGTTCTACTACACAGGCATTCTTCTTGGCCTCCAACAACTACTTGTTCACAGAGATGTAATGACTACTATGTAGTTACCTGCAAACCCATGAGAGATGGTCATCAAGAAGAAGTGTATTCTATTCATCCACTAAAAAAATGGAGCTTTTGATTATTCTGACCATGGTGATACTTATATTTACCTTACAAGTTCATCATAAAGTGATTGATCATTTCCTCTATGACATCTTCCCTGTCATGAACCTCTCCTGCATTGATGCTACTGTTGGCAGGAAAATGATTTTGCTGTCAGTTTATTTGTGATGTGATCCCTATGGGTCTGAACATTATCTTCTATATCCTTCTTTTCACGTCTCCAAGATTGTCCAGCTAATAGCTGAATGAAGGCATTTGTCACCAGTACGTCTCCATTTACTCTAAGCATTGGCAATTATGGCTATTCCTCTATTGCCTACTTCAACCCCACATCAGGAAATTCTGTAGAACATGACTTCCTTCCCCAAGTCACCTACATTTTCAAAACTCTTCTACTATTCCTTAACTACAGGCTAAGAGACAAAATAATCAAATTTACCATAGGTAGAAGTGTGTACATATTTCTCAGTGGACCAAGTCTTAAGAGACACACTGTGTTTTCATCCCATCAGGCAACCTCACAGTTCCGATGTGAGAACTCTGTTTGGAAGTGGGATGTTCACATTTTACCTCAATGTCTTCATTTAAAAACAAATCCTTGAAAAGTAATTCTCCATTTGTCAGGAGAAAAACCTGGAATTAGCTCCTCATCTAGAGGTGGGGCATCAGGAGCCCTTCCAACCTTCACAAGAAGGTCTTGTGTGGGTAATACAGCTGATATGAGTTCATATATGTGATAGCCATGTCATATTCAAAGGCCAGCCTTTTATAACACTTTTCCCCATTCTCTGTCTCTTATATTCTTCCCACCCTCCTCTCTATAATGTGCCCTGAGCTAAGTGGTGGGTGATATAAATGTTCTGTCTGTGAATAAGTACTCATGGTTGCTTTTTCTCAGCATTTTGAAGTTATGACTCTCTGCATTAACCACTACCCATTATAATAAGAAGCTTCTCTGAAAAAACTAAGAGCAGCACAATTCTATGAATATTATCATAAATATTTAGAAGAGAGTTGAACAACATGACCATTTAGAAAAATAACATCAATAGGCTCTCCCCATAGGGCCTATGGCTTCCATAGTCATGTGGTTTTCACTATGCTTTATTTTTTTCTTTTTGATTTAAGTAGTTTACATATTTTTAATAAGACATCTTCACACATTCTTAGCTAACTCACTCCTATTCCTCATCTCCCCACTGCCTACCCACAGCCTCTCTTCTTAAACTTAGCTCCCAGTATTATTTTCCCTCTGGCTTTTTCATATCAGAGCTATAGTTTTGTTTTTTTCTAAGTATCATGCTGTCCCAAAAATAGACTTACAAATCAATAGAATGGAGTAGTCGAATAGAATACCCCGATATAAAACATCTATAGCTATGTGATCTATAACAAACATCCCCCAAAATATACAATGACAAAAAGACAGCATCTTGAGCAAATGGTTCTGGGAAACATGGTTTCCAATATGCACAAGATGAAGCTAGATCTTCACCTCCACCCTGAAAAAAATTTACCTGCAGATGGATCAAGGACCTCAAGATAAGACATGACACCCTAAAACTGCTAGAGGAAAATGTCAGGAGAACACTTCAACTTGTATCTAGAGCAAAGACTTTAGTGGGACCTGACAGCAAAGGGAACAAAACCAAAACCAACAATGAGAACTCATGAAGCTAAGAAAACACAAAACCAAGGCTTTTCAGCCAAGGAAATTGACAACCAAGTAAAGAAGCAGCCAACAGATTAGGAGGAAAGTTTAGCTACTTCTACATCTGGCAGAAGATTAGTGTCTACAAAATACAAAGAAAGTTTAAAAACTAAACATCAACAAAACAAACAACTCAACTAAAAATGAGCTATGATAGGAGACAGACAGAGAAGGAGAACAATGAAATAGCTATCTTCACAGAATAAGCCTTTTGGGGGTTAGGGAGTAACCTGGTACTAGGGGAATACCCAAGAAGCCACAAACATAACCCCAGCTCAGACCCCAAGCAATAGTGGAGAGGGTGCCTGAATTGGCTTTCCCTGTAATCAAATTAATGACCATCCTAATTGTTATCATAGGACCTTCATTCATCAACTGATGGAAGCAGATGCAGAGGTCCACAGCTAAGCTCTGGGTACAGCTCCCAGTCCAGTCGAAGAGAGGGAGGAGAGATTGTACAAGCAAAAGGATCAAAATCATAATGAGGAAAACCACAGAGACCCAGAGCAAATGAAGAACATCAGAATACACTGGCTCAGTAATTGAAAAATTAGTCTTTATTATTAGATTTGCATGAAAGGTTTTTTTTCTACTTTATATGGTCCTCACTGTGCTAAGTATAGTAATAGATCATACATAATTCTCACCTCTCTAACCTCAGTGTGATGATCCAGTTCTCTAGGGTTGCTGGCTCTATCCATGAAGCCAGCTCCTCTCTAATTGCAATGGTGAGAAAATGAGTTGGTCAAAGAGATTTATGCACTGTTTGGAGGGAGAATCATGAAAGTATTCTGCATTTCCACACGATGACAGCTGAGGGATAATGCCATAATGGAAAATGTAGAAAAACAAGAAAAAAATAGGACATCAGCCAGAAGCCATTCAGAAACACATATTTTTAAAGCATTTAATTTACAAAATAACTGAAAAGGAAAAATGTCTTCCAATATATGGCTTCTTTTAAAGAAATCATCTGTATGGGTTTTGTGTTGCTATGATAGAATATCACTGGCTGAGTAATTTACAAAGAAGGGAGCTCATGACCCTAGAGAATAAGTCCAAGAGCTATTGAGGACCTTCATGCTCCATCATCATACAATGGAATGAGGAAGAGAAAAGAACTGAAGTAAATTTTATAATAAACCACTTCGGATATCTAAACCACTCCCACCAACATTAACCTACTCACAATGACTTTTATCTATTATCAGGTATCACCTTCCAATATTACATTAGGCATTGTTTCCAACTTGAGAGCCCAGAAGCCCCAAGTTGGGTCTAACCTGAAAATCTCTCCCCTGAGGATTAGCTTTCATGGTACTGAGGGGGCCATGCAAGCCCCCAAATGATGCCTCCAAATGATGGAAGCAACAAACAGTTTTACCTAGCTATGATGCCTATGAACTACAATGACCAACATGCCACAATAACCCAAAGAATGTAATAGTAACACAAATACCTTGGGGATAACCAACAGTTCTCTAATGAGACTTAAGAAGCAACTTTAACAAGAAAGAAATCATACCCATTGCTGAAAACCCAGCTAGCCCAAAGTTATGGTCTGGAGAACCTACAATGCTCACTTTACTAAGCCAGCAGAGCCTTCAACTACAGACTTAATATTGATCTTTATATCCACAGGCACGATTCTCATTTCACATCAAAGAAACTTCTCTTTGAAACAGAGATCATGACAGAAAACTACAATTGATCAAAATACTGAGTTGTGGAATCCAGTCCTAGTTTATACATCTGCAATACAACTCATATACCCAAAACCTAGAAACCACTGTAGATGAGAAAAAAAAAAAAAAGGAAAAGACTGTCAGAGCCAGAAGAAAATGGAGCTTTCTGTGAGATTATGTCTTCTAGAAATGTTAGTAGCTCTACCCATGAAGTCTCACCAACATGGTGTCCTACACATTACCTGAGTAAGGCCAACACAACTACGTATGTAAATGTTAAAGTAGAAAAATTCATGAGGTTTCAAACCTAGGCAAAGAACTACTGGCATCTATGGTAAATAAAGAGGGGAGATGATGTGATTATATTATAATCTCAAAAATAAAAAAAAAACATTTTTGTTTGCTTTTTAAACAAGATCTCCCTATGTAATCTTAGCTGTCCTGGAGCTTGCTACCTAGACCAGAATGGTTTCAAACTCATAGAGATTCTCCTGCCTCTGCCTCCCAAGTGCTAACATTAATAGCATTTCCTATTCTCAAAAATTTTATTCACAAACTTGCTACAAAGTTTTTACTTTTTTAAAATTACATTCATATATTTTATATACTGATGTCTTAGGTAATTTTTTTCTAGCTTCTTTCTAATGACATTGACCAATACCAACTCAAAGAGAAGGTTTCATTGAGCTTACATTCACAGTTCATCATTGAAGCCAAGGCATTAAACTCAAGGAAGTAACTTAGAGTCAGGAACTGAAGCAGAACTCATGGAGGAACACTGCTTACTGGCTTGTTCCTTGGCTCACATGAAGCTAACCTTTTTGCACAGCCCAGACATAACTACCCAAAGATGGCAACTCACAATGGGTTGAGCTTTCCTGCATCAATTAGTAATCAATAAAATGCCTCTCTCAGCTAAGCCACTAGGTCACTCTGATAGAAGCAATTTCTAGGTTCCTTCTTTATAGATGTATCAAGTTGATATTCAAGATTATTTATCTCATTAATAATAGAGAGAATTTAGAATTATTTTGTCTTATGATTTTACTAAAGTATATACTGTCTCAGCAAAGCAATCTGTTATAGATACTATAGCAAAAGCAATACACAGGTTTAATACAAACTCCATAAAATTTTTAGTGTTGTTCTTTAGTCCCATAAATAGAAAATAACAGTTTTTAAGTTTATATGAAAGTGCAAAAGATACCAGATAATCAAAGAATCCTGAGCAAAAAAAAGAGTGCTGGAGGAATTGCCAGATTTCAAGTTACACTATAGAACTATAATAACAAAAGTAACCCAGCATGGGGCACAACAAAGCAGATATGTCAATAAATTGAATAGAATAAAATGTTCATATATGAGCCCACACAGCTACGATACCTGAATTTTTTACAAGGACCAAAAACATATATTGGAGAAAAAAATATAATCTCTTCAAATGAATGATGCTGGGAAAACAGAATATCCACATAGAGATGGATGAAGCTAGAACCCTATCTCTCACCTGTATAAAAAATAAACTCCCAATTGATCAAAAACCTTACTACAAGATCTGAAATGGTTAGAGAAAAAAGTGGGAAAAGTACTTTAAAGTACAGACATAGGTAAGAATTTTGTGAAAAAAGGATTCCAGTCACTTAGGGTAGTTAGTAAAGCTAACAACTGACAAGTTGGATTTTGTGAAGTTAAAACATTTCTACACAGCAAAAGCGATAATTAGGAGAAGATACAGCCTCAGAATGGAAGGCAATCTTTGTTAACTATATGTGCATCTAAGAGAAAATTAGCTCAAATAACTATATAATGAGAAATCAAAGAATTCAATCAATAAATAAGCTAATAAATGAGCACACAGTTCTTAATGAATAAAATTTTAATATCCATATGAAAAAGTGATCAACACATTAGCTATCAGAGAAAATGCAAATTGTAGCTAAAATGAGATTATACTTTATTCCAATCAGACCAACAGTCATTAAAAAGACAAATAAAAAGCTAATGCTAAGTGAGGATGTGAAGTAAAGGAAATCCTTTTGGTGGGAACATGAAGTAGTCCAGCCACTATGGAAGTCAGTATAGAGGTTTCTCAAGAAACTGAAAGGGGTATACTTAAAGTACATTGTATATTTGTATAAAAATGTCTTTTTTGGAATCCAGGACAATG
Organism: Sigmodon hispidus; assembly: GCA_004025045.1. Lineage (NCBI taxonomy): Eukaryota > Metazoa > Chordata > Mammalia > Rodentia > Cricetidae > Sigmodon > Sigmodon hispidus. Next base: position 14,706 of record PVIH01010097.1, read on the forward strand.
TATAGTAAATATACGCCAATAAGAAGGCAAAGCACTAGTTTTCAGGTATATGTTCTTTGCTCATTCCTTAATATCATTTACATTTAAGGGAATGTTCTCTTTTCCCTTCACTGAGAAGGGTGGGAGTGGTAATAGTCCAAGAATTTCATCCACAGCATTAGAAATTTCTAGATGTCTATACGAAAAACCTAGAGAAATCTCACACTAGAGACCTAACAGCACAGCTGAAAGCCCTAGAACAATTAGAAGAAAACTCACCTAGAAGGAGTAGATGGCAAGAAATAATCAAACTTATCACTGAAATCAATACAATTGAAACAAAGAGAATAATACAAAGAAACAGTGAATCAAAGAGTTGATTCTTTGAGAAAGTCAACAAGATAGATAAACTCGTATCCAAACTAACCAAGAAGCAGAGGGAGAGCATCCAAATCAACAAAATCAGAAATGAAAAGGGGGACATAACAACAGACACCCAAGAAACCCACAGAATTATCAGGTCATACTTTGAAAATCTCTACTAAATTGGAATTACTCCACTAAAATGGAATACAAGAAATGGACAGCTTTCTGAACAGATACTACTTACCAAAATTAAATCAAGATCAGATTAAAGATCTAAACAGACCCCACCCAAAAGGAAATTAAAGCTGTTATTCAAAGTCTCCCAAGTAAAAGAAAGCCCAGGCCCAGATGGTTTCAGTACAAAATTCTACTAGACATTCAAAAAAGAACTAAAACCAATACTCCTCAAACTGTTCTATAAGTAGAAACTGAAGTAACATCGCCAAACTCTTTTTATGAGGCCACAGCCACCCCCTGATACCCAAGCCACTCAAAGACACAACAAAGAAAGATAATTACAGTCCAATCTCCTTCACGAACATTGATGCAAAAATTCTCAATACAATTCTGGCAAACCGAATCCAATAACATATCAAAAAAAATCATTCACCACAATCAAGTAGGCTTCATCACAGAGATGCAGTGATGGTTCAACATATGAAAAACTGTGAATGTCATCCATTATATAAATAAACTGAAAGAAAAAAATTATCATCTCATTAGATGTAGAAAAAGCCTTTGACAAAAGTCAACACTCCTTCATGATAAAAGTCCTGGAGAGATCCAGAATACAGGGAAATACCTAAATATAATAAAGGCAATATACAGCCAGCTGACAGCCAACATCAAACTAAATGGAGAAAATCTCAGAGCAATCCCATTAAAATCAGGAACAAGACAAGGATGTCTTCTCTCTCCTTATCTATTCAATATAGTTCTCAAAGTTCTAGATAAAGCAATAAAAGAATGAAAGGAGATTAATGGGATACAAATTGGAAAGGAAGAAATCAAACTATCTCTATTTGCAGATGATATGATCTTTTACATCAGTGCCCCCCAACATTTTTCTAGGGAACTCCTGTAGCTCATAAACACCTTCAGCAATGTAGCAGGGTACAAGATTAACACACAAAAAAAATGGCCCTCCTATACACTAAAGATAAAAGGGCTGAGAAAGAAATAAGAGAAACATCACCCTTTATAGTAGCTTCAAATAGCATTAAATATCTTGGCATAACTCTAACAAAGAAGTAGCAGACCTCTTCAACAAAAACATTAAATCACTGAAGAAATAAATTAAAGAAGATATCAGCTTATAACATGAGCATATAACAACACTGTTGGGTTCCTTATGGACCCCTGTGTTGATTGTGTTTTCCAGAGAAACAGAACCAATGGAGTATATATAATTATAACATGAAATTTATTAGGTTGGCTCACATAGCCTTAGGCTGAACCAGTCCCATAATAGCCATCTGTAGGCTAGGGAAAGGAAAATCAGTAGCTGCATGGTCCAAGAAGCTGAAAACCTCAGAACAAGAACAAAGACAATGATACAGAACAAGTCAGGACCCAAAGGCTAAAGATCCTCTTGGGCAATAATGAGAAATACCTACACAGGAAGGAGAAGCAAAAGAGAAAGAAAGTTAAAGGTTTCCTCTGTTATCTGCTTTTCCTTTAGAGCTCAGCTCTGAGCCTATTGTGTGGTGCTGTTCACATCTGCATGCCCCCTCCAATTCCCTGAAAAGCTCACCAATGTGACAATCTTTCAGACACATTCAGAAGTGTGATTTATCAATTTCTTACGCATCCCTCAATGCAGTGAAACTGAACCATGAAATTAAACATCACAACTACACAACTACTGCTACTAAAAATCAATCATTTACATGTCTTTTGTCCCACCACAGAGATATACAGAAGGGTGAAAATGAGGCAAATAATGTTGTTCTGAGAAGGATAGTAGCATAGTGATGGTCAGACAGGTGGTGATCATACATGTTCTGACCTATTCTAGTAACAGTAATTATTTGTCATTGTCTATGGAAACCCTTTCTACCTTCCTAACATCCACTTCTCCATCAGTCCAGGCTTTATAGATAAAGGGTTTGTCCATATTTTTAACATAAATTCTCACAAGAGAAAGTATGACATAAACCACATCAGAAGTTAAGGTCAGAAGTGAGAAGAAGAGCTAGTGGACAAGAAAACTGGTCCATTACTGAAGGAAAGAACCACACCCAGCTCTGTTGCTTATAGTAAGTCAGCTGTGAGTCAGGTCTTAAAAATAAACATTGAGGCCTTCAGCTTTTTACAAAATAAAATTCTGTGTTGTAAGTCCAAAAGGTAGGGTGCCTAGAGTTAGAAGACCTTGCTACTCAGTAGAATGTTTTGCATTCTTCCTCATTGACCATGAGAGAAATTTTTAGTCCACTTATCTCCTTATTTTGTGCATACTCCTAGTAAAAAAAAAATGCTGTTTTACATTTTTTCAGCAACACTGTTCACCGTATATCAGCCACATTGGCAGCTGTTCTTTCTGGGTCCATAAAGTTCCTTGAGAGAAAACACACTTCTAGTTTCATTTCTGTTGCTGTGATAAAATACCTTCACTAAAAGCAATGTTAGGAAGGAAAGGATCTACTGAGTTTGCAATCCCACTGTTTTAGGAAAGTAGCAGAGACAGCAGATTGAGACATGTGGTCCACCTCACATTTATTTTCAAGAGCACAGAAAAATAAATGCATCCTTCCTGTCTGTCTGCCTGCTTTCGTCTAGATTTCTCCTACGGTTCAAGGACCCAGACAACAAAATGGTACAGCTCAAATTCTGAGTGGGTCTCCCCACCTCAATTCACTATCTAGACAATCCCCCAAAACAAGCAAACTGATTTTGATCATCTCCTCAGGTTTTTTTTTTTTTTTTTTTTTTTTTTTTTTTTTTTTTTTTTTTTTTTTTTTTTTTTTTTTTTTTTTTTTTTTTTTTTTTTTTTTTTTTTTTTTTTTTTTTTTTTTTTTTTTTTTTTTTTTTTTTTTTTTTTTTTTTTTTTTTTTTTTTTTTTTTTTTTTTTTTTTTTACTCATTCTATCATTGGGTCATCTCTGGAATCAGGAACTGATTTCCTCATTATTATGCTCTGTGCCTGGAACAGTGTTTCATGGAAAAACGTGCTGGATAATCCCTCACTTTGTGGGTGTGTACTTCCTAGTAGAAATCTCCATTCTTGTACTTCTTGGCATGTTTGCTATAACTAGACTTACCGTCTTAAACCATTGGTTCTATTGAAATAAAATACCTGAGACTGGGTTATTGGAAATCATAGATACTGCTGGAGACTGAGAAGTCCAAAAATCAAAGCAGTTCTGATGTTCAGTGAGGACACACTATCCAGGACAGTGCTTTGCTCTCCCTACTCTAGAGAGGACAAAAAGGTTGTCCCCACATGACAGAAGAAATGGAAAAGTTACAAAGATCCTAGGTGGTTTCCTCCAGCCTTTTGTGTGGTTACTAATCCCATTTATGAGAGCTCAGTCTTCAGGATTTAATCACCTCCTTAAGGATTCATCATTTTATGCATTCCCATGAGGGCTTAAGCTACAACATGAATTTTGGAGAGGCAAACATCTAAACTATAGCACCTGCTGTGTTTTGTTCCCTGCCCTTTACATTTGGCCCTCACCTAAGACAAGTGTAGAGTATTAAGCAAATCCACAGTGGCAAGCCCACATGGGTCTCTGTTTCTGCTTTTCCCAGGTTTTCTGCAAGCCAACTTTTCAGCTGCTTTAAGACCTCTCTTGGCCCCAGTGTTGATTTAGTCATTTTCACTGATTAATCCCTTAGCAACACAGAACCAGAAGCAAAAGAGATTTTCACAAAAGGGCATAGAGTTGTACAGAAAAGCACCCTTCCCTTTACTTGAATATAGCCTTTGAAACTTAAAAAGAAACATTTTTTCTATATAGAGTGATGTGCCACATTCAATTAATAATCAGGACATTTCTTAATTATCCTTTTGGCTAAATGACAAGTAAATCCAATCAAAGGCTAGAAAGTCCTTGCAGTTTCAGATTTTCAGTTTTACTGGGGTAAAAGCTTAGCCTCCTTTGTGCTGAGCCCCAAATATCCAAATTTCTCACAGCCTAATTCTTCAACCCCTCTTTCCCCTGCAATGGAGACAGTGACTAGATATGAAAATAGCAAACACAAATAAAATAAAAACTGGATTAAGTGGAGCAACTGCCTCTAAAATGAAAGCAGAAAGCAGGAATGGCTTGGAAATGTAAGTAAGAGATAGATATCAGATGAAGTTAGCCCTTTAGAAATTCATCTCTGAAGGGAATGGAAATTTCAAACAGTATAGAAATATGGCCTGCAGAAGGCAGATGTCACCCCTCAAAAGCTATTGAAGAGGGTGGGCACTGTGCTACTTGATAGCTCTCAGGGTCACTTCATTTAATGTTTAAACTTTAGAGGGCATGCTGGTTGGGTTTTTTTGACACCGACCTTGACATATCTGGGAAGAGGGGATCTTAGCTGAGAAAATACTTCCATAAGATTGTCCTGTAGCCAAGTCTGTGGTTGATGGATGACTGACATGGGGATATCTATCCCATATGAGGCAGAATCACCTCTGGGCAGTGGTCCTCAGTTACATAAAAGAAAAAGAAGGCTAGGCAAGCCAGGAGGAAAAAGACAGTAATGAACATTCTCCCATAGCCCCTTCCTGAGTTCCTGCCCTGACTCCCCTCAGCAACAGAGTATGACCTGGAAATTGTTAAGTGAAATAAACCCTTTCTTCCCCAAGTAGCTTTTGCTTGTCACGCTTTATCTCAGAAAACAGAAGTAGAAATCCTAAGACAAGGGATGTGGCACTTCACAACATTCTTCAAATTTGATCCTTAAAGCCACATTATGATGTGTGCATTTGTAAGGGGGTAGCTGCAGCGTATATATGTCTTTGTAAGAGTGAGTTCACTTGCAGGTAAATGTGAGTGAGCTCATGTGTAGATACTACATGGATATCAGGCACTTTCATCAATCTTTCTCCAACTCACTATTTGAGACAAAATCTCTCACTGAATCTGAAGCCCATCATCTCAACTAGGTATCCTGTCTGACTTCCCCAGTCCTAGAAGTACAGACACACATTGCTACACCTGACTTTTTTATAAGTGCAGGGGATCTGAAAAGACGTCCAAATGCTTGAAGAGCAAGCATCTTACCAATGGAGTCTTCATTCTAGCACATAATATATGCATTTTTATTTTAAATTTGGGGTTAGTGGTAGAAAAATTAACTCATTTTCTTCAAGACACAATTGATTATTGAAAATCTAGAATTGACACTAAGATCCACCAGCTAACTACAAAACTGTGTGTGCTTTTCACTGTCTGTCTCACAGCCATCTCTCCACCCTTAATCTTCTTGTTAGAGCTCTTTTTTGAGGTCTCATAACTTTGTGTCTCTCCTTGAATACCCCTTATGTATAAGGGCTTTTTAAAAATAGCATTGCCATGCTTCCCATGAGGTCCCATATTCCAAGTTCATCTCTATCTTGGCAATATATTAGAATCTCCCATTTCCTAGTCTGCCTCCCTGACATGATCAACACTTCTGCAAGAGAACTACTTCTGAATCCTAGGCCCTAGCACAGTTCTTAGTATCAACCATATCTCAGTGAGATACTTAACAAACTGAAACATTTAATGAACACATTTGTAGCTGCTTCTTTGTAACTTGATGAGTTGGCAGTGAGTGTCCACTGCTCTCCAGTCCTTTGAAGTATCCAGGTTCTTGTGTGGCATATTTTGGTTTTATTTAAGGAGCCACCCACTCTCTTGCTTCATAAATTTTGTATTTTTTTCTGATCTTTCCTTTCTCTTTTTCCAAGTACAAGCTGTCATATGACAAAGCTATCAATGTGGTGGACAACAGCAGCATTCATTCTTTCAAGGAGCAGTAGAGTAGAAAAAGCAGACAAACAATGACCTGTAAAAGTGAACCCTTTTGAGACAGTATTACTTAGAGGTCAAGGACAAGGATCTGCAATCAGACTACCATGCCTTGTGCCTATCACACTCTCTAGATATTCTAACCTCTAAAGGTATCTCTTCCCAAGATGGCAAAATGGGACAGTGGTGGTTATCTAGGGAGGAAAGTATCATTTTCCTCCATTGTGATAGCTGCATTTTAGAAAGGTTAAGTAAAATGCCATATACTTAATACATTTCAAAGCTATTGGCCTCTCTTAGTTAAGGTTTCTAATTCTGTGGACACCATGACCATGGCAACTCTTACAAAGGAAAAACATTTATTTGAGGTGGCTCACTTACAATTCATAGGTTCAGTCTGTTATTTTCATTGTAGGAAATGGTAGTGCACAGACAGACATGATACTGGCTATATCTTGATAAGAAAGCAATAGGAAGTAGTCTGTGACACTGAGCAGTGTAATGGGATTATGTTGTTGCATTGTAACCTCTACACAACAGGGCAGTATCTCAAACATAGAAGAACTCAAGCCCACTCCCAGAGTGACACATTTTCTTCCAACAAGGCCATACCTCTAATAGTGCCACTCCCTATGAGATTATGTGGTAGATCAAACTACCACATTTCACTCCCTGGCACACATAAGCTTGTAACAACATTGTAATTTAACTTCAAAATTAAATTGTGCATTTAGTTTAACTTCAAAAGTCCCAGCATTCTATCACAGTCTCAACAATGATTTAAAAGTACAAAGTTTAAAGTCTCTTCTGAAATTTGTGCAATCTCTTAACTTCAATCCCCATAAAATAAAAATCTAAAAAACACATAGCTATAAAATATATACAAGATATATGTATACATGATATGTATATATATACAACATAAATGTATACAAAATATACATTACCATACCAAAACACGGAGAAGGAAGAAGAGTGAGAAAATATTGAACCAAAACAAGACCAAAAATAATATAGGCAAACTCCAAACTCTGCATCTGCATATTTGATTTCATATGCTCTTTAGATCTCCAAATCTGTTCAGTTTTGTTGGCCTTCATTTCTCTTGGGCTGGTTCAACTCCCTGTTAACAGCAGCCCTCCTCAGCAGACATCTCATGACTCTGACATCTCTAACATCTTGGGTTCTCCAAGCCAATCCTAACTTCATTCAATGACCTCTCTAGGCCTCCATTCAGGGATACCCTGACACACGCCTGACATCAGTATCTTTTCTTAGATTGGGGGGCAAATTTTATGTCCCATTTCTTTTTTCCTAACTCTAAAGCCAGAACCACTTGGCTGATGCTGTCAAGTTATGTTGCTTACAAGGGCTGTAGCATGGCCCTCTCATTCAATTACACGTTCACCATTTTCTGTTTTTGGTTGTTACCCGCAGTGCCTAAGCTTGGCTGGCCTGTAACTTGTTCTGAAAACCAAGGTGGCTTCAAAGTCAGAGATCTGCCAGCCTCTGCCTTTCCAATGCTGGGATTAAAGGTATGCACTACCACTCCCCTTCAATGAATTTTTCTTTAGTTCCTTTTCACAAGTGGGAAATTTAGCTAGGTTGGATCTTACCCTGGGGTCACCACTCCCTTTAGGCAGTCTCTTAATCCCTTTATCTCCTTGACCACAGGATTCAGCTCCATTCCACTTTGTGGTGCCCTTTTCTCAATCTATACATTTTGTATTTTTATTTGCTCAGCTTGTACCTTTTTGTTATAAATCATCATTAGTAACCACTAGTAACCACACAACAAAGTCTATATTAGACTATTTTGAGATTTTTCTCTGTCAATAGAATTAATCCAAAACTCTTCACCTTAAACTCAGATAGACTTTTTGACAAGAGCAAAAGACAACAATATTCTTTACCAAAATATCACAAGAATGATCTCTAGAAAAGATACTACAATTTTTCTCTGAAACCTCTTGAGGTAGATCCCCCACCCCAGCTCATCAATCACACTCTTGAAGACCACTGTCTTCAATTTTCCTACTACTATGGCTCATTAAGCAATATATTCCACTACTTTTATAACCCAAAAAACTAAAGACTAAATTTCTCTAAACAAAAACATGGTCAGGAATAACACAGCAATAACCCAGTCCCTAATATCAACTTCTATCTTAAGTAGAGTTTCTATTGCTGTAAAGAAACATCATGACAGTGTCAGTTCTCATAAAGGAAAACCATTTAGCTGCGGTGGCTTACCTTTTCAGAGGTTTAGTCCATTATCATCAAGGTGAGACATGGTATCATGCAGGCAGACATGGTGCTGGAGCTGAAAATCCTACATCTTGATAGGCAGGCAACAGGAAGTAGTCTGTGACACTGGATGGTATCTTTGAGCATAGGAGACCTCAAAGCCCACCCCTACAGTAGCATATTTACTCCAACAAGGCCATACCTACTTCAACAAGGCCATATCTCTTAATAGTGCCACTCCCTGTGATACTATGGGGGCCAAATATATTCAGACTTCACACTACCTGACAAAGATTTCTATAATTTCCATATTTCATGAGACATAGAAAAGACAGAACAAATGACATATCTCAATGTGAATGTATATAAACAAATGGACACATATGAGTTTATACAAATACCTACCTATTATTAAATTTGATTACTTTAGGCTGCTGAGATGACTTTGTGGACAAAGGTTCTTGCCACCAAAGCCTAGTAACCTAATACAATCCATTAAAACTCAAATAAAGAGGAAAAAGAAAACAGACTCCACAAGGTTTTCCTTTAATCTCTGCAAATACACTATCACACATGTACCACATACACACATCATACACACAAACACATCACAATAGAAATTTTAAACTAGAAGTGAGCAGAATCTGGCACCCATTCCACTCATCTGGAGAGTCACTTTCCAGGACCAGGGTCAATCTCTAGAGTCTGATCTCAACTCTCCCTAGCAGATAGGAGCTAGGGTTTGGCAGTGAGGAGCTCCTCCATCCACACCTAAAAGAGCGAACCTTGCATGGCTGGGCCCCACCTTCAACTGAATCAGCAGAGAAGGACTGAGGACTTTGAAATTCAGACCCTGTTCAGAGCGGAGTCAGAGATGGAGCAGACCACTTGCTCAGAGGAGACAGGAGGCACACAAGTCCTCTTGCCACAAATGGGTAGGAGCTGCCTAATCATGAACCACTGAAGCCATGGGCAGACACCAGTGCAAAAATACATGTAATAATATAAAGAACAATAAGGCAATTCCAGAAGATACTAGTGGTTCTACAACTACAAGACTTGAACAGAGCAATGAAGAAGAAACAGAAGGAAACAACACCAAAAACACATTTATGAAGATTATTGAAGCCTTCAAAGAAGATACAAAAAAACCCTTAAAGAAATAGAAGAAAATACAAACAAAAAATTGAAAGAGAGGAACAAATCCTTGAAAGAAAACTAAGAATAGGTAAACCAAAAAATGAAAGAAACATGCCAGGAACTAAAAACTGAAATAGAAGCAATAAAAAAGGCACAAAATAAGGCAAAGGTGGAAATAGAAAATATAAAGAAAAGAGCTGGAACTACAGATACAAGCATAACCAACATAATTCAAGAGATGGAAGACAGAATCTCTGGAGTGAAAGACTCAGTAGCAGAAATAGATACATCAGTCAAAGAAAATACTAAAACCAAAAAAGTCATAACACAAAATGTTTAGGATATCTGGGATACCATGATCAAAACCTAACCAGAGAATAATAGGAATAGAAGAAGGAGAAGAATACCAACTCAAAGGTACAGATAATGTATTATGTATTCCATAAAATCATAGAAGAAAACTTTCCTAACTTAAAGAAGGAAATGCCTATAAAGATACAAGAAGCTTACAGAGCATCAAATAGATATGACTCAAATAAAGTCCATTCGCCACATAATAATCAAGCCACAAAACATTCAGAACAAGGAAAAATTTTAAGAGCTGCAAAAGAAAAGGACCAACTTACTTATAAAGGGAGACCCATCAGAATAACACCTGACTATTCAATGGAAACGATGAAAGCAAGAAGGGGTTGGTCAGAAGTTATATAGACACTAAAAAAGCATGGCTGCCAACCTAGACTACTATACACAGCAAAATTATCAATGACCATAGATGGAGTAAACAAGATATTTCGTGACAAAGTCAGACTGAAACAATACCTATCTACCAATCTGGCCCTCTACAAACCATTAGAGGGAAAATTCCAACCTAAGGATCCCAGATACACCCAAGAAACCACAAACAATCAGTAATACCACAGAAGAAAAGTCCAGAGAAAGGAAATACATACAAGCTACCACCAAAAATAGCAGGAAACATCAATTAGTGGTCACTAATATCCTTTAATATCAATGGACTCAACTCATCTATAAAAAGATACACACTAACACAATGGATACAAAAACAGAAGCCATCCTTCTGCTGCATACAAGAAAACACTCTTCGATCACAAAGACAGACACAGGCTTAGAGTAAAGGGTTGGGAAAAGATTTTTCAACTAAATGGCCCTAAGAAACAAGCTGGGGTTGCCATACTAATATCTAACAAAGTAGAATTTAAGCTAAAAACAATTAAAAGGGACCAAGTTGGATATTACTTATTCATCACTGGAAAAATTGGTCAAGAGGAGATTTCAATTCTGAATATTTATGCCCCTAATATAAGGGTGCCTACCTATGTAAAAGAAACACTGCTAAAGCTCAAACCCCACAGCAGTTATCACACCCTAATAGTGGCAGACTTCAATACCCCACTTTTAGTCCTGGATAGTACAACTGGACAGAGACTCAACAGAGAAATAAGGAGTCTAACAGAGGTTATGATGCAAATGTATTTAATAGATATTTACAGAAGCTTCCACCCAAATGCAAAGGTATATACTTATTTCTCAGCACCACATAGAACTTTCTCTAAAATTGATCACATAATTGGTCATAAAGCAAATATGAATAGATAAAAAACAATGGAAATAATCCTTTGTATCATATCAGACTACCAAAGCCTAAAGTTAGAGTTCAACAACATCAAAAATCACAGAGTGCCTAATAACTCATGGAAACTAAACATCACTCAGCTGAACCACCTCTGGGTCAAGGAAGAAATTAAGAAAAAAATCAAAGTCTTCCTAGATTTTAATGAAAATGAATCCACAGCATACCCAAATTTGTGGGACAAAATGAAAGCAGTCTTAAGAGGAAAATTCACAGCACTAGATGCCTACATGAAAAGTCTAGAGAAATCCCACACTAGAGAACTAACATCACAGCTGAAAGCCTTAGAACAATTAGAAGCAAACTCACCTAGAAGGAGTAGACTGCAGGAAATAATCAAACTTATAGCTAAAATCAATACAATTGAAACAAAAAGAACAATACAAAGAATCAATGAATCAAAGAGTTGGTTCTTTGAGAAAGTCAATAAGATAGATAAACCCTTATCCAAACTAATCAAAAAGTGGAGATTTGCCTGTGATTATGATGAGGACAGGTCCAAGTTGCAAACAAGGCTAGTTGCTGTGTAATTATGTACATGTTTGCTGGGACAGCTGTCCCAATTTTTGTATATTAGAACAAAAGTTTCTATGAATTATCATAATTAAAAGTAAATATTCTAAGTTAAGCCCCCCAAAAATCAAAACTAGAACAATAAAAAAAGCTTTATGAAGATAAAAATATTTTACGTAGCCTGTCAAACTATGAAGTTTAAATGTCACAGTGCATTTGGAGAACTACTTCCTAATAATTGTATATACCTACAGATGATTCTAACAAGGTCAAATGGATAGTTCCAAACCCAATAGTCATGCAGATGGCCTAGGAAAAAACTAGAGAAGTTGGAAAAATCAAAAGTCAGAAATATAGGAAAGGAATTGAATGTAACAGAGTTAGGCAGTGAGAAAATGGAGGGAGGCAGTAATTAGAATGCATTATCTACATATACAACATTGTCCAGTAACAAAATTAATCAGTTTAAAAATAAGAGAGATGCGTAATTTTGTTTACAAAAGAAATGTGCTGTTTCTTGGTATTTGCTTTTTATTTATTTATTTATTTTTTACTTAAAAAGGTTTTGCCAAATCCAAGTGGATCAAAGACCACAACATAAACCCAGCCACTCTGAACATGACAGAAAAGAAAGTGGGAAGTGAGAAATATCCTCCAACGCATTGGCACAGGCAAACACTTCCTAAATATAACACTAGTAGCACAGACATTAAGAACAATGATTAATAAGTGGGACCTCCTGAAACTGAGAAGCTTCTGTAAAGTCAAGGACACTGTCAATAGGACAAAATGACAGCCTACAAAATGGGAAAAGATTTTCACCAACCCTACAAGTGACAGAGGACTGATCTCTAAAATATATAAAGAACTTAAGAAACTAGAGTCCAAAACCTTGAATAATCTTATCAAAACATTAGGTTCAGAACTAAAAAGAGAATTCTCAGCAGAAGAATTACAAATGGCTGAAAGACACTTCAAAAAGTGCTCGACATCTTTAGCCATCAGAGAAATGCAAATCTAAACAACTTTGAGATACCACCTGACACTTGTCAAATTGGCTAAGATAAAAGACACAGAGGACAGCCTATGCTGGGGAGGATTCTGAGCAAGGGGACCACTCCTCCATTGTTGATGGGAGTGTAAGTTTGTTCAGCCACTCTGGAATGCAGTATGGTGTTTTCTCAGAAAACTGGGAATCAATCTCCCCAAGGATCCAGCAATACCACTTCTGGGTGTATACCCTAAAGAAGCACATTCACACTCCAAAGGCATTAGCTCAACTATGTTCATAGCAGCATTACTCGTAATAGCAAGAACCTGGAAGCAACCTAGATGCCCCTCAACTGAAGAATGGATTAACAAACTGGTACATCTACACAATGACGTACTACTCAGCAGTAAGAAAAAAATGATATCCTAAAATTTGCAGGCAAATGGATGATTTGGAGAATATCCTCCTGAGAGAGGCCTCACAAACCCAGAAAGATAAGCAGGGGATGTACTCACTCATTAGTGGACTCCCAGCAAAAAAAAAAATAAAAAGCAACACATGTCCAAGCTGCAAACCACAACCATTGATCAACTTGGGATCTGAAACACCTTGGACTGGCACCTTGGATCCCACCCTCTCTAGAGGAACACCTAACTCAGTCTTGATGTTGGGGTGAGGAAACTGGATCTGCCAGGAGTGGATGCTGAACTAAGCCATATTGGGACATTGGGACCTTGGGGCCTCCTGCCCTTGCTGGGGAGGAGATGGGGAGATGTGGAGAAGAGAGTGTAACTGGAGGGGGTAGGAGAGAGAAAGGACTTTGGATAGAAAATGTGACTTTATTCATAATAATAATAAAAAGAAGTCTAAAAAAAAGGTTTTGCCTTCTTAATGAATATTCTTACTAATTATAGTCACTATGGTAAGCAACCAATCTGAACATGAAGATTTTGTTATTTGCAAGAGAAGTCATAATTTCTATCTTGAAAATAAGAATCTCTATCTTTGTAAATCATTTAAAAAAACAAATTATTCATGTTGAAAATTTATCCTAATTAGGCGATGTGATTATCTTTGACAACTGGCGATTGCTCCATGGGCATCAAAGCTACGAGGCTGGAACTGAGATATCCCGCCATCTGGAAGGTGCTTATGCTGACTGGGACATAGTGATGTCAAGGCTTCGTATTCCTGGACAGAGGGTTGTTGTAGAAGGTTTTCCAGGCACATTTGGGCCTGGAGATCAGACCTGGCCCGTGGCGGCTTTTGTCTCCCAAAGAAATGAATCAGACACTTATGCTAATTTCATACTGTTTGGCCCATGTCTCAAGCACATTACTAACTAGCTCTTTCATCTTAATTCAACCCATTTCTTGTAATCTACTAATCTACCCACCACATGGCTCAGCCCGTGGTTCACCTGTATTTCTTACATATCTGTTCTTCTGGGGTGGGGGAGGAGTCGGATGGCGACTGGCTAACTCCACCCTCCTTTTCTGCTTGTCCCTTCCTCTGATACTCCACCCACTTCTATAGTGCTCCACATAGGCCAAATCAGTTACTTTATTTACAGCATACAGAGAACATTCCACCACATTTCCTCTTTTCTGTCTAATCAAAAAGGAAGGTTTCAATTTCCATATAGCAAAATTACAACAGAACAGCTATCAAGCAGGAATTACAGTCACAATATCCAGTCTATTTGTATTCACAAAATTAAAGAGAATACTCTATGTAACATATCTTTTAAACTAAAAAGAACTATACCTATAATTATTAAACCTTCAACCACATCAAAGACCACAGAAGGATATAATATTATCCAAATAAACAGGAAATGGAAGCAACTTCCAACGTCTATAGCACATGTGTTCTGACAAACTTTGTTTTCACATGAGTCATCAGAACACCTACAGATAGTTTTGTTTTAAACAAATCTTTCTGAAAAATAAAACATACATCTATAAAAAAAGAAATTTTAAACTATAATTCTCTAAGGTATAGTGCATGCAGATATTGTACCAGACAATAGATCTAGATAAATGACTAAAATATCCTGATCCCTACTATAGAAGTAGGTGTGTTCAACAATTAATCACATAGTTACAAGAAGGTATGATAAAATTCATGAAAAAGAAATATGAAATGCTCTGGTAATTCAAATTGGTAGGCTCTAACTAACAGAAAATACTACCAGGAGAAGTAGAGCCACAGCTTAAAATCCAAAAGAATGGGCTCAAGTCTGCAGGTCTGGATGAGCGTCTGCTGAAGAATATGGGAAAAGAAGATCAAAGATATATTCTAGACAGCAGAAGCAGCAACAGTTAAGTAATAAAATAGTATGAGTTGCAAAGTGTTTAATAGAGCTAAGACTTAATATTCACAGGACATTGACAGGAGAGGAAAGTGGAAAGACAATGTTAATCACACGATGAATGACTTTATAATCCTTTCTGAAGGGTGTGTATCCTAAAGATGATGAAGAGTGCTTATGTGTCTTCAAGTAAGTGATGGCATGACTTAATTTCTCATTCAGAAACTCACCTGCTAGCATAAGGGTTGACAGATTATAAAGAGAGAAGCCTGGCTGGGAAGTCAGTGTGGGACTGCAGAAGACAGGTGATGGTGGACTATGCTGAGAAGAAGGAGAAGTTGATGGGGAGAAACTGACAGATCTGAAAAAACTGTGGGAGGGAAGATTGACAATTTTTGGTGATGGATTAAATGTGAAAGTTGAAGGAGTCAAAGATGATCCCAAATTTTTTAATTTAGGCAACTTGGTGAACAGTTAACCAATGCAAGGAATATGGAGAGAAATTTCTGGGGTATAAAAAAAGGAGACAGTGGTTTGGATTTGAGCTTTTTAAGGTTAAAAATGTCTGTGAATTGTGCAGAAGGAGATGAGCTAGAAGCAGGTAGACTTGTGGATCTACAATTGAGAAGAGTGATACTGAGTTAATGATATAAGAACCATAAACATTTAGAAGTCCGTTTCCAAAATAGAAACAATTGGGTTCATCCAGAGCGATTGTGCTGAAAAGAAATCTCCCTACGATGAAGTGTTGAGAGTAGCTGTTGAGCCAGGAGGCTACACAGGGATGTGAGGGGGTCCTGACAAGGAAACAAACTATCAGGAGACGAAAGCAGAGGAGGTGGATCTTTGCACATGTTTCTGAGTTTTCCATGACTGACAGATTGAAACAGGAGCCGAGACCAGTATGAACTTTAATTGAGATTAGATGAGAGATCTTGCAGCTGTTTGAAAGAGAAGGCTCGTGTTTCACTCATCTGGCCTTCTTCTCTTTCATGTCAGAGTCACATGGAGTCACATAGCCTCGACCCATCATGCAAAGCTGCTGCCCAAGTGCATAACTGCGCATTTTTTCCCTCATCTACACCCATTTTTATTAATTTCTCTCCAAACTGAGGGTTAGATGTGAAAAGGTATAGGAAGAAAATTAGGGCATTCTAGGACTAGATAAATTGTGGAGATCCAAAACCTCCTGTCAACACTGATGTTGCATGATAGATGGCAGACTCAATATGCTCCATATTGAAACTGGAGCATATTGGCCAGAAAATTAAAGTATTATCTTACATATCAGCAGCAATAGCCTAAGTGTCTCAGCATGGAATTTTAAGCACAGTGCTCTCTAAACTTCTAGTCTCACCTCTATGAAGATGTTGAAAGCTTAGTAATTAGAATACAAAACAGAAGCTGATGTCTGAATCTTCAAACTGACACTGGAAAGCCTGGAAGCCCTCAGCTTCAGTAACTATTCCTTTTCTAAACTCAGCTATCCCTAAAGTTATCTTGACAGAAAAAGGTCAGCCCTTCAGGGGATGCATGGAAATAATGTTCAGTGCCATCTTTGGTATTCTTAAATCAATGACATATCTGAAAAAAAAAAAGACATATTTTGAAGATGGTCACTAACATTTCTGTCCTGATCAGTCTCTCCGACTTTGATAAGAACAATTCTTCCTACTCTGAACAAAGCTTCCTAAGTACAGCTCTGACATCCTTCTATTTCCTCACTCAGGACCAATAAAAAGCCACATCAGGAGCTTCTGGAGGCCGCCTTGGGGTTTGCTATTGTTTGTATGTATCCTGAAGAGAGTCCTATATTAAAGACTTGACCCTCTCAGTCTGGGCTAAGAAGTGCTGGAACCTTTAAGAGCTAAAGCTTAATTGGCAGTCATTTAGCACTAGGGTATATGCCTTTGGCCTTCATCCACCCTTGTCTCTTCCTCTTCCTCGCTTCACCACCACAGTGAGTGCCTTGCTTCCTCTACTAAAAGCTCCCTAACATAATGCACTGCCTTTCTATGGACCCAAAGCAAGTAAGCAACTAATCATAAACAGTATCTCTAAATCTATAGGCCAAAATAAACTTTTCTTCTTTTAAAATTGGATATATTAGGTGCTTTGTTACAGTAATGGAAAGCTCACTAACAGTATTATTTCACAGAGATAAGATATTCCCACTCATTCATTTTTCTGAAGCCAGAAATCTATTCATAGATAAGAAGTCATGCTGTAAAAAGAGTTTACTAGTATCTCATTTCCTTGTTTGATAATTTTGTGGGATAGACTCAGAAATCTGACCCTGAACCTAGAAAGCAAGTAACAACAACAACATCAGAGAGACAGGGGAGGGTTTTCTAAAGGTCGACACAATAGCTTCAGCCCTGCATCTTTGAACCTCAAATCAAGAGGTTCCCTGCTTTTGTTGCACATGCCTCCCACTTGTTGATAAAGGTTTCTAGCTAGCTAGCTCACCCTTTACCTAGGCCAACTGTAGCCACCCGGTCCTCAACCTCACAGGTTTCAAAATTCTTCAGAGCCATTCAGACCATGGAAATTAAGATTTACTGCATTTTCTAGTCACAGCACAGCCTTCCTCTAACAACTTTTATAGTTCATTACAACCCTGAGGACAAATGCCCTGTGATCCTTCTTACGTGCCTGTGATATGTGTCACTAATACACTGCTGCTGACCACATGTGACCAGCATCAGACGTTGTTTGATGAGTTTGAACTGTGAAAGGAGGTAGACCTCTCCTTCACCAATAGGCAGTGACCAGAACAAGGGGATATGGCATGACAGCAGCATATCAATTTCTTGTAATTTAGTGGGCTGTGCCATTTGGCTTGAGACAGCTTGTACGTTTTTTCTCAAGCATAGTCACCAGACAAGAGAGACTTCTAAGGGCAGGTTATGAATATCTTCTGGGAGAAGGACCTGAAAAGGACAGGGATCTTCTTTCTCATATCAAGTAACTTTCTAGAAAGTTTGGAAGTAATCTCCTAGAACTGACATATGTACAAAGGTAAGCATTTGAATATTTTCTCTAGACAAAAATCATCTATGTGTCAATATGTCAATGCCTGTGTTCATGTACCAATGCATCAGAATCTAAGTATCAGAGACAGCAAGTGAGTATGTGATCACCACTTCTAGGAAACTCTAACAAGCTTTATCAACTTAATGTCAGACATTTCTCTCCTTTGACTCTCCCCCTCAAGAAGATTAAATAATCAACTCCATCTTCCTTATCATACATTATCCCCAATCCCAACAAACAGTGGAACAAAAAGAAAATCACGAGAATGACACTGCCTATGGTAGCAGATAGAGTTAGGAAAAGGAAACCAAAACTTTCAACAATTCAAAGAAAAAGACACGTCATGGCAATTGTCCAATATAGCAATAAGACACAGGAAATAGAAATTCTACTGAGCCTGGTTGGAAACAGAAACTGGAGAGTGAAAATCAAACTGTTTATACCCATCCAACTGTGTTAAAAGTGATCAATAAGCTGATTACATGGAAATAGGATTTGTAAAAATTGTTTGGTTCTCAACAGGTTCATCTAATAACACATAGGATTTATTTTTTCAACCTTCCAAAATGAGGGCTTTATGCACATTTTTCAAAATTGTGTTAGGCATGCATGTGGGGAGCCTGCTCCACAAACTTGCAGGTCTCAATAAGCATTGGATGGATACTAACAACTATGTGGATGAAGCTAAGTCTTGGCTGCAAATGATAAGAGCAAAATACAAGTGAGGCCTGGGCCTCAACTGTCCTGAAACAAAGCTTTGCCTGTACTCCTGAAGTCTTACATAGGTGAGAAAGGACTGGCCCATCAACCTCTGTAGCAAGGAGTCAGACATGGAGGAAAAACCAAATTGATCTGATTATTCCAGAGTTGTTCTCCCCAGATATGATAAGAATAATAAACCACTTTCCCAGACTCAGCATTTAACATAACCTTTCCATTCACTTCTGAAAACAGTTTTAGTAATTCTTTAAGACTGTAATACAAGTCTTTCCATCATAGTCATTCTTACCTCCCCCAGACCTGATCCACTGCCATTTCCCTATTGTCCTCTCATCTTTTTGTTCATTCAGTAAGTCATGACTCACTCCATTTTACACTGTCAGTATGCTTCTAAATATGGGACCATCCACTGGAGCAACTTGCCAGGAGCCATGTCCTTGGAGAAAAGTGATTCTCCATTCATAAGAAGTCACTAAATATCCATAGCTTCTCAGTTCGGACAGGAACTCGGGAGCCCCTTTCCCACTCCATGGTAGAATGTCTGATTTTGTGCAGGCAACCATAGCTATGAGTTCATAAGAGCAGTGATCCTGTAAGAGCCAGAAGACACTTTTTAGTCTTTTTATTATGCCTCTTTCCTATCCTGCACCTAGTGTTACTCCCATTTCCAGGCCCCTTGAGACATTTAAAAATATCCAAACCCTCCACCCTTGAGAAAATTTTAAGAATCTAATTTCACAAGTCAGAGAAGGTAAATAATGAAGACTCAGTGAGACCTAAGGAGCACAATGTGGCTTTCCGCATCCTCGCCTAAGCCTTGTATTTTTCCATCTCCCAATACAGAGACTACATCTATTAAGCTCTTTAAGTATTTGCAAGAGAATAGTTTGACAGCTTCCTATTTTACTAATTAACATTCACAGCAAAAAGCAAATTTGGATTTCTAAATTTAGAAGGGTATTTCTTATGCAGCTGAGATAATGGACCCTGAGAACATGGGGAAGTGTTGACATCCCGTTCATATCAAATGACTGGATGATCAGCCTTCACTTGGAGATGTGTGCTGTCTCATGGCTATGGAATGGTTCGTCTTCCTTGAACTTCATCCCTCTTCCCTGGGCTCTTATCCTCATTATGGGTGAGGGTTGGGGTGAAGGAAACACATGGAGCAGTGAACACAAAGATAAACAAAATATGACAGCATATAATTATTTAACTACACATGAATATATTTAGTCCTTTATTTTCTGTAATGGAAAGATTGGCCTATAAAAAATTTAAATTTCTTCTCTATTATTAATGACTTGGCATCTGCTTTACAGGCTTTTGGAGTTCTGTTTTATGGGACAAACACTGTGGGAAGTAGAGGGAGTGGGAAAGGCCCTAAGACAAATAGAAGATACAGAAAAAAAAGGGGAAGCCAAGTATTGAAGGCTGGAATAATAACTAAGACTTCCCCTGAGGCCATGATGTATGGAGAAGAAACATAGCTCCTTTTTCTAACGAGAGCCCATGACAGCCTGGGGCCAGTGCCCTGGGAGCTTCCCCACAAGGATATGATGGATGAAGAAGGAACATGGGTTCTTCTCTAGCACAAAGAGTGTGCTTGGTAGAAACAGTAAGTGCCTGGGGCCAGCGCCTTGGGGGAGCTATGGCTTCAGATCCGTAGAACCCAAATCATTCCACTCGATGAGACTGGTTCTCAGTCCCAACACTTAGTCCTAAGTCACCCTGTGTTCTCTGGGTGCAACATTGCATGATTAGCTTCCTACAGACTTAGTCCCATCATATGATAGATTTTGCTGTCTTTATCTCATTTCTCCACACAAAATAGAATATAAGAATTGTACTTCTTAATTAACATGCTTAGAATAAGACATGGCTTATTCAAAACCTCCCAATACCAGGATTTCTTATCTTCTCTATCTTCTATCCTCTTTATCTTCTGACCTCCTGGTCTTTTCCCTAAGGACTCTGTCACAGAAAAACAGCCTTCTGGTTCAGGACACCAGGCAAGCCCATAGGATAACAGATAATGGAAGGTAGGATTTGAGCACATTGCTGGGCCCAAGTACCTTCTACCAGAGTGAAAAATTCACATGCCTCATAGTTAAGGCTCATTGAAATGAGACGCTTTAATCCCTCAGCACCTGCTAGCCAGCAACAAGGTCCAACTTATGCTTGGGATTTGAAGAAGAGTATTATTATATTCATTTCACCCATTCCTTTAATAGCCATTTAGTTCAGCATTAATATTTTTCTATTTCCACTCATGATGAAGTGAATAAATTTCTTCCTTGCTATCCATATATATCTGCATGTATTTTAAAAAAGGTAATACCCAAACACAATACAGAGAAAACATAAGGCACAAGTAAGTATAAAAAATAATCTCATGAAATGGAAAAATGTATGCACATGAAATTAACACATTTTAAGACTCCCGTGAAATAGGTGCACATTATCTATAACAAAATGATTGTGGAATGGCATAAGAAAGCTAAATCATCTATATTGCAATGGTAAGTTAATGGATTACTTAAATTTAATAAATCAAGATGAGAAATGGAACAGAAATGAGTAAATACCAGGAGACAAAGCCAAATGAATTTCCTCTAAGAAGCAGGGTCCAGAAATAAGGGGAACTAGAGTAGTGAGCCTGCTTGCTCCTTAGATACTCTTTACTGCTCTATGGAATGTTCTGCCTTAGTAAAGATGGGATTTGGGTGTAAATGCAAAATAAACTCAGAACAAAAAAAAATCCCTAAGGGGGAATGTGGAAAATAATATATTAACATTTTCAATTCTAAATCTAAAGAAATTTTTGAAAAATATGTGTTTATAACTAAATGTTCTTCTAGGAGAATTACATTACCACAGATAGTGAGACCATCCTTTTCCCTATACCCCAACAATATTAAGATTAAATTTCTTCAGGGTCTTTATCGGAGGTGTTTGAAGAATGCTTGTCTCTTCTTATAACTCCCCTCAGGTATATTACCAAACATAGTCTTAAAAAGGAAACTTACCGGGCAAACCCACATAATATGGAAAGTTAGTACAAGATAAAAAAAAATAATAACAGACTCCTGGTTCAACATTATACAGCTGGGCAGGAAGCACTAACATTGTGCCCAGCCAAATATATGCCTTTTGAACCCTGGGTCTGAGTGTCTCATGGGCCATGAAGCCAGCCTCGCACATGCATAGATACCCTGTTACTGAATTTCTACATGGAAAGAATCTGGAGTCTTTACTTTCAAAGAAGCTTCAGATGTCTTCCATCAGAGTTACTAAAAAGTATAAACTGGGAAACTTGGTCTAAATCTATTGGAGCCAGAAAACCACTAAGGGCTACATGTCATCAAAAACAAAGTATGTTATTGACTGTGTCCTTGGCCTTACAGAAGATTCTCAGTTTCAACAAGACAAAACAACAGCCTACAGAATGGGAAAAGATTTTTCCAACCCTACAAGTGACAGGGGATTGATCTCTAAAATATATAGAGAACTCAAGAAACGAGAGCCTAAAACCCTTAATAATTCAATTTAAAAAATGGGGTTCAGAACTAAAAAGGAAATTCTCAGCAGAAGACTTGCAAATGGCTTAAAGGCACATGAAAATGTGTTCAACATCTTTAGCTATAAGAGAAATGCAAACCAAAACAACTTTGAGATACCACCTTAAACCTGTCAGAATGTCTAGGATTAAAAACGCAGATGACAGCCTATGCTGGACAAGATGCAGATGGAGGGGAACACTGCTCCATTTTTGGTGGGAGTCTAAACTTGTTCAGTCACTCTGGAATACAGTATGGCAGTTTCTCAGAAAACTGGGAATCAATCTCCCCAAAGATCCAGCAATACCACTTTTAGGCATATACTCTAAATATATACATTCACCCCCAAAAAACATTAGTTCAACTATGTTCATAGAAGCATTATTGATAATAGAAAAACTTGGTAACAACCTAGATGCCCCTCAACTGAGAAATGAATTAACAAGCTGTGGTACATCTACACAATGGAGTACTACTCAGTAGTAAGAAAAAATGATATTCTAAAATTTTCAGGCAAATGAATGGGTATGGAGAATATCCTCCTGAACGAGGTATCACAATCCCAGAAAGAGAAGCAGGGGAAGTTCTCACTCTCTAGTGGACTTTAAAAAACATGAAAACAGAGAGATATCATTGTACACAAGAACTCAAGGCTAGAACATAGCTAAATGTCACAGTGCCTCACTTCCGCATTGATGACCTCGTTTTCTTTAAGGGTCTGGGCACAGGGAGTTTAATTATGCTCCAGTAAGTAAATGAGCGGCATGAATGGGCATTTTTGTAAGTGGGAAGATCTTAAGAGTGGGCATGATTCTGAGAGGTCTGATAGCTGAGTTTGATTGGGTGCATGATGTAAAAACACCAAATAAATAAATAGATAGATAGATAGACAGACAGACAGACAGACAGATAGATAGATAGATGTGTGGAGGTGAGGAGATTACTCAGTGACTAACATGTTTTCCACACAAGCATGGGGACCTGAATCCAGATCTCACAAAAGCCAGTTAATATATGTTCCTGTAACCCCAATGCTAGAGGAACAGAGATCCCAGGGCTTTCATGCCAATCACTCTAGCCAAAATAACAACCTCTGAGTTGAGCAGGAACCCATGTCTGAAAAGATAAGGTGGAGAGCAATAGAAGAATATGGCCAACATCAAACTGCAGGTTTTATAATGTGCCTTGTGCATGCGCGCGCACACACACACACACACACACACACACATATCACTCACATGCACACAGGCAGGCACACACATACTGCATAAAGCTTAGCACTTTTTAGAGAAAATATAATTAACAATTGAGTAGTTTTTATTCTTCATTCATTGGTGGCATGAGATAAAGAGAACAGATTATACACCAGACTTACCCCTTTAGCTTCCTGGTTCAAGCTTAAACAGGACTGAATCAGGTAAGGTTCCAAGAAAAGAAAAATCAGAGTGCCTATCCCCATGGAAGAAAAGATTTCACCAGTAAAATGAGTGCAAGCATAGAGGAAAGGATGAGAGCTATATCTTTTAAATTTCTTCCCTTTCTGCATTATGTTAAAAAAAAAACCCTTAGGCAAAGTAAGTTCAATAACCATTTATATGAGAAAATATAACTCAAGAATTAGGCAAAACCCAAACTGGAAAACGTATAGTGAGGTGGTTCGCTGTAACATGAGCAACTGGCTTTTATAAAATGAGTACAAAAACCAGCTAAAGAAATCACTGGATTGGTGTTTGCCTGGTTTGAGTATAGGTGGGCAGCAGGTAGGACCACAGTTACAGAGTCAATCAACTCTGCTAGCCATTTAGCTAATGCTAAACCATCAGAAAAATGTAAGCATACACTTTGTTTAGAATGTGGATTAGAATAAGGATGCCTAGACACTGTTTGTGGAAGTAAAAACTAGTATAGTCTTTATGGAAATCTATTGGCAGTATCTCAAGAAAGAACTACCATATGACCCAGCTATACCACTTCATGGACAATACCCAAAAGACTCTATATCCTTTCACATGGATGCTTGCACAGTCGTGTTTATTACTGCTTTAGTCACAGTAAAAAGGAAGTGGGACCACTCATCAAAGGTGAGTGGGAAATAAAAATATAGTATACATACAAAATTAAATTTTATTCAACTTTAAAGAAATATGAAATTTGCAGGAAAATCACTGGGTCTGGAAATTATAGTATTAAGTCAGGTGATTCAAACTCAAAAAACAACCCATTTTTTCTTTTATCTGTGAATTCTAGTTTATAATATATGCATGTATGTTTACAAATGGGTGTAGATGTATTAAAAAAACCTTCAAAAAGAAACTAAAGATAGAACAAGAGAGAGTAAGGAAGAAGAAGGAGAGAAAAGGATACATGTGACATAGACAGAAAAGGTCACTAGGAGACATTACACAGCAGGGTAAGGAGGCAAAGAATGGGAGAGGGGAAGATGGAGAGGAATCTACTAAAATTCACTTTGATTGAAAAGGCAATGAGTCCTGAAGATTGACTCACAATTCTCTGAAAAGCTGCCATACTGATTTCTACAATGATTGTACAAGTTTTTACTCCACCAATAGTGGAGGAATGTTCCCCTTACTCCACATCCTCTCCAACATAAGCTGTCATCAGTGCTTTTGATCTTCGCCATTCTGACAGGTATAAGATGGTATCTCAGATTCATGATCTTCATTTCCCTGATGACTAAGGATGTTGAGCACTTCTTTAAATGTCAATTGGTCATTTGAAAGTCTTCTGTTGAGAATTCTCTGTTTAGATTTGTAGCTCATTTTTTAATTGGATTGTTTACCACTCTTGGGCATATATCCAAGGGATGATCAATCATATCACAAGAACACTTGTTGAACTATGTTCATAGCAGCATTATTCATAATAAACAGAACCTGAAAACAACCTAGATGCCCCTCAACTGAAGAAAATATGGTACAAAAA
Source organism: Sigmodon hispidus (assembly GCA_004025045.1). Taxonomy (NCBI): domain Eukaryota; kingdom Metazoa; phylum Chordata; class Mammalia; order Rodentia; family Cricetidae; genus Sigmodon; species Sigmodon hispidus. The sequence goes on from PVIH01010097.1 coordinate 40,119, forward strand.
CACAACGGAGTATTACTCAGTCGTAAAAAAGAAACACATATGACACTTTCAGGCAAACAGATAAAACTAGAAAATATCATCCCAAGTGATTTAATTCAGACTCAGAAAGACAAATATGGTATGTACTCACTCATAAGTGGATACTAGATGTAAAGCAAAGGATAACCAGGCTAAAACCTACAGCTTCAGAGACATTAACTAACAAGGAGGACCCTAAAAGAGATGTGTGAATAATCCTGGGAAATAGATGAAATCTCCTGAGTAAAATTGGGGCTGCTGGGAGGACAAGAGTGGGGAGGAGATAGAGAATGAGAACTTGAGAGAATAGGGTGGGATGATTGAGTTGGAACAGGGACATAATGGGAGAGCAATGAAAGAGATATCTTGATAGAGGGAGACATGGGGTTAAAGAGAAACCTCGTGCTAGGGAAGTTTCCAGAAATAAGAAATGATGACTCTAGCCTAGACTATTACCAATAGTAGAGAGAGTCCCTGAGCTGGCATACCTCAGTAATCAGATTGATGAATACTCTGTTATCATAAAGCCTTCATCCAGTAACCAATGGAAGCAGGTGCAAAGAGCCACATCCAAGCTCCAATCTCTAGTCTTAAGAGAGAAAAAAGAGATTATATGAGCAATGGGGGTCAAGATCATGAGGGGGAGATCTACAGAGACAATTGAACCAAGCTAGTTAGAACTCACAAACTTTAGACCAACAGCTGTGGAGCCTGCATGGGACCAGACTATGTCCTCTACATGTGGGAGACAGTTGTGTAGCTTGGTCTGTTTACTGGGCCCCTGGCAGTGGGATCAGGAACTATTCTCGATGCATGAGCTGACTTGTTGAAGCCCATTACCTATGGAGGGATGCCTTGTACAGCCTTGATTCAGGGAAGGGAGGGGCTTGGACCTGACTCAACTGAATGCACCAGGTTTTGCTGACTCCCCATGGGAGGACTTACCCTTTCAGAGAATAGCATGAGGATAAGAAGGGGAAAGGCTGGGGCCAGCAGCAGGAAGCATGAAGGGAGATCTGTGGTTGGTATGCAAAATGGATTTTAAAAATTCTTAAATAAATAAAAAAGGACAGTGGATGAAATCTGGTATTTTTGTGCTAGTCTATATTAAAACAATTTTTCTTTATTGTTATTTTCCTTTTTTATTTATTCTTCTCTCATACAATACATTCTGACCACAACCTCCCTACCCTCCACTCCTCTCAGTTTTCCCCTCACGTCCACTCTGTGCCCCCCCCCCATCCACTGCCCTGCTGTTTCTCGTCAGAAGAGAGTGGGTCTCCCTTGGATATCAACCAAACATGGCATAGCAAGATGCAATAAGACTAGGCACAAACCCTCATAGTAAGGCTGGAATGCTTTCTTGAGATTATAATATACTGAATGCCTCTAATCACTCATGTACCTCACCTTACTTTTTCTGAAACTCATATCCTTTTTCCCCTAAATATGTAAATACAACCTGCTCCCTTAGTACATGTGTTGTCAGTTCTGACCGTTTGGTATTCAGTAATCAACTGCTGTGCTCCTGCCTGGAGATTATTTTTTCTACTCTCAATGTTCCTTGGTTGCCTATAGTTCTTTGTCTAGGCTTGGGGCTTCATAGGTTCTGCCCCTTCCACACTGGCCTGATAATGTTCTTCCCAAAAGCCATAGACTACCTAACAAAGCCCCAACACCAGGCATGAGAAACCCTCTTTTGAGTTGTTCAGGATTGTCCAAAAATATTTCCAAAACACTAAAGGAAGTTTGCAGTTATCCTTGGTTGCCTCCCCAAAGATAGAAGATAAGTCCCTTTTTGCAGAAATAAATTTTTTGAATTAAGTCAGCTGCAATAAATATTTTAAATAAAAGTTTCTGTTCACATGGTAAGGGTTCTGGGTCCAGAAACAACTGTAGGTTAATAACCCCTTGTTTATTTTGTTTTAATGCATGATTGAACATTAATAGACACAGATACATCCATTAGCCTGTCTCTGGAAGGTGAAGATAGGATGTGCCCTCAAAGCCAGCCTACACTGTAAGCTAGTGCTTCTGTGCCTGAAACCTAACAGAACAAGTGTATATATATATATATACATATATATATATATATATATATATATGTATATATATATATACATTTTTATAAAAAAATGAAAGCACAGATTTTGTTATTCTTTCCCTGAAAACATCGAGTATCCTGCAGGCAAGGTGAGTTTAAGAATGGTTTGCCTTTCTTGTTTTATTTTGTTACTTTCCAGCTGCATATGTTTGCATGTCTGATTATCATAAATTACTTGAGAGATTACTTGGTCCATTACTGGCACCTTAGAACTGATTAGTTTTCGAAGAACCCTAGAATGGCCAACGGTTATTTTTTTTTTACTGCAGTCATTTACACATAAATCATATTTACAGAAGATTACTTATATCACCTATTCAAATTTGTTTTTCAACTAAACCAGATTCCCTCCAGCCATAGAACTTATGTATAAACATCCAGTTCCTTTGTGACTTTGGATTGTCAGTATCTAAACCACCACCTTAGATTCTCACTTTTTCCTCCAAGTGTATATACACAATATTTGCTGTCCTGATTCTTTGACAAATAGAAATGTTTACATCATCACTTACTCCTATTGAATGTTCTTCCCTGTGGTATTTTTTGGATTGTATCATCACACTTCTTTTACATATATTTTTGAGACTCAACATGGTAATTGCCATCTTTCTTTTTTTTTCTTTTGCTGCCATATTTTTTTATTTTATTATTATGAACAAAGAAGTCACACTTTCTATCCTTGTATATCCTTATTCAAGGTCCCTTCCCCTTCCCACCACATCAGGTCATTCTCTCTTCTCCACAACTCCCCATCCCCTCCCTGGGCAGGCAGCAGGCCTTCCCAAGGTCCCACTGTTCCAATATTGCTTAGTTCAGCCTCCACTCCTGGCAGATCCAGTTTTCTCTCCCCAACCTCAAGACTGAGTCAAGTGTTCCTCTAGGGGGAGTGGGATCCAAGGAGTCAGTCCAAGGTGTTTCTGATCCCAAGCTGTTCAGTGGTTGTGGTTTGCAGCTTGGGCATGCTTTGCTTTTTTCTTGTTTGTTTGTTTGTTTGTTTGTTTAGAGTCCACTAATGAGTGAGTACATCCCCTGCTAGCAGTAAGAAAAAATGATATCCTAAAATTTGCAGACAAATGGATGGATTTGGAGAATATCCTCCTGAGTGAGGTATCACAAACCCAGAAATTGCCATCTTTCTTGTTCAGAACTACCTGTATCCCGAGAGAAAAGCAAGAGCAACAATGGAGTACAGGAAACTGTAATGGTTTGCTTCAGCTGTCACTAGGTTAACTGATATTATAATAATTCTGAGACTTACTGCACATTTATACATAAAGTCACCTCACAGCACCTAAACCCCACAGCTGTCAGTCACCACAGGAAAGTGACAGGGTGTCTTTTCACTCTTCTTAGCTTTGATGTGATTTGCTATTCTTCTTCTGAGGCTTGGCTATATGGTTAACTGTAACATAACCTCATATACCCTGAGCCATAAAAAGAGAAATATGAAGAAGTCAGGACAGTGCTGTGTATGAGGATGGTTCTCCATGGACAGGGAGCTAGCTTACAACTTCTTTCTTTCCAGAAAATGTCACATGACACAGATACTAATTCTTTAGTGCTTATACCCCTCAGAAAAGACTTGACTGATGGAGAAGGAAGGAATCAAGGCCACATGAAGTTGGCATTACAGGTCAAGTGAGGCTTTTGAGGAATATTAAGATGACGTAGAATGATAGTGACAGAAATAGAAGGATGTCACAGAAATCGGAATGATGCTGTTTAAAATAATCACACTAATCCTAAAAGAGTTCCATTCGTAATTATTCGATGTGTGAGGCATCTGAAACTCAAGTGTGGTTAATCGACTTAGCTAAGCTTGGAAACCTTGCTATGAGCAGCTTCACAGTAAGAACTCAGCATTCTGTCCACCCAAACACACACCTCATAGGATCTGAAGTCCTCATGGAGCAGCAATTATTGAAATCCTGTAACCATGGAAGAATATCAGGCAGGAGTGGAGGACCGGACTTCTGTCACCTGAAACAGGGCCCTGAATGGCCCCTGGCTGCAACCCGGAGCACTGCCTGCCCAAAACACAGCTGGGAAAGTAGCAGTGAGAGAACAACTGGGTCCCCAGTTCCTGGGCTCACTCTTCTGAGGTACAGCTACAGCAGGGAATACAGTCTGCATAGACCATGACTGAATAGCAGCAAGGAAGCAGAGGAGTTCCTAAAAGCACACCTGAGAGGTCAGAGGTCAGAATGTAACTTGATTACCTGAACCCGAGCCATGAGACGGCCACTCAGCTTCAGTGTGGGGCACAGCCCACCCAGTACATGGCTGGTGTAACAGCATCAGGGGAACAGCCAAGTCCCTGAGCATACAGCTGAGAGGTGAGAGGTCAAGAGGTGATGAATGCCATCATAACACTGCAACCTCACAAGAACAGCTCACCCTCTAAACACATAGCTGATTAAGAGCCTTAAGAACTTTCAGCCCAACAATGCACTAAGTGTTGACCAAGAACTAACCAAGAGTGAATTGGGAAAACAATGGGCAGATGGCAGTGCAAGAATATATACAAGGTCAGCAAGACACCAGCAGAAGAAGCAAGTAGCTCTGTAGCTTCAAGACCTGAACATAACAACTAAGAAGGAACAGAAGGAAATGACCTTAAAAACACCTTTATGAGTGTATATCCTTATTCAAGCTTCCTTCCCCCTCCCACCCCTTCCAGTCACTCTCTCTTCTCCACATCTCCTCATCTCCTCCCCAGAAAGGAAAGGAGGTTCCAAGATCCCAATATGGCTTAGTTCTGCATCCACTCCTGGCAGATACTTTCCTCACCACAAAATCAAGACTGGGTCAGGTGTTCCTCTGGAGGGAGTGGGATTCAAGGTGCTGGTGTAAGGCCTTTCAGATCCCAAGCTGATCAGTGGTTGTAGTTTGCAGCTTGGACATGCTTTGCTTTTTGCTTTTTTATTTAGAGTCTACTAATGAGTACTATCATCTTTCCTGCTGTGGGACAGTTCTGCAGTCTCTCTGTATCACCAGCTCTTCCTGCTTTATTAATAATCAAGGTCTTTAAAAGAGAAAAAAAGACCTTTAGGAAACTAATAGAAGCCTTAAAAGAGGATATTTAAAACTCCCTTAAAGAAATAGAAAAAAAAATACAAACAAAAAATTAGAAGAGATGAACAAAGCCCTGAAAGTAATAAGGAAGAACAAGAAAAAGAAACAAACCGGTGAAAGAAATTTACCAAGAATTAAAAACTTAAACAGAAGCAATAAAGAAGGCACAAATGAAGATAAAACTAGAAATAGAAAACCTGAAAACACCGACCCAAAACTACAGATTCAAGGATAACCAACAGAATCCAAGAGATGAAAGAGTGAATCTCTAGTGCAGAAGATTCAATAGTGGTAAAAGATACATCAGTTAAAGAAAACACTAAAACCAAAAAAGTCATAACAAAAAATGTCCAGGAAATTTGGAACACCATGAAAAGGCCAAACCAGAGAACAATTGTAGTTGAAGAAGGAGAAGAATACCAGTTCAAAGGCAAAGAAAATATATTAAACAAAATCATATAAGAAAACTTCCCCAACCTAAAGAATGAAATGCCTATAAAATTATAGAAAGCCTACAGAACACCAAATAGACTAGACCCACAAAAAAGTCTGCTCATCATATGATAATCAAGCCACTAAACTTACAGAACAACAACAAAAAAAAATACTAAGAGCTTCAAAAGAAAAGGTCAAATCATCTATAAAGGCAGACCCATCAGAATAATACCCGACTATTCAGTGGAAACAATGAAAACCAAAAGGTCCTGGTCAGACATTAAAAGTACATGGATAGCAAATAGACTCCTGTGCCTACCAAAACTATCAATCAACATAGCTGGAGTAAACAAGATATTTTACAACATAACCAGATTTAAACAATGCCTAACCACAAATCCCACCCTGCAAAAAAGCTCTACAGGGAAAACTGCAACCTAAAAAGACCAGAAACACTCATACAACCACATACAATTGATGAGCCCACAGAAGAATCCCCCAGGCCAAAAAAGGAAATACAAGCTACTACCAAAAATAATGAGAAATATTGATCATTAGATTCAAGTCACCTACGAAAGACACACCCTAACACAATGGATACAAAAACAGAAACCATCTTTATGCTTCATATAAAAAAAGCACCTCACTCATTGGTTCCGGTTCCACTTCTGGGACCGGGTGCTGTCTGCAGACTAAGTCCCAGCGAACTCTGTAGCAGGTGCAGATAAAGTCTGCCTGTCACTGTAGCGGGAAATTAGGAACTGTATATGTGAACGATCACGTCATAGGAATGGAGACGAGCTGGGCATGGTTAACTAAAAAAGATTCCAAAAGTAGACCTTCGAGGGAGGGGACCAAGACAAAAAGTCGTCATTCTCTCACAAGAGTTCCCCGACCGAGTGCACAGTTCGCTCCAGCTGCCCGAGAGTTCAGACGTACGGCGTAAAAATAAAAAATCTTCCTTAAAAAGGCTCTAACACACTACAACCTCATCCTGTCATCTTCTCCTAAAACCGGCTCTGTTTTATAAGCTATTTTCTCCAAATAAACCCTGTTTATAAACATATCTCAAAACAAGTTTTTACCACAATATGTCACCATACCCACAGCTCCTGCTGAGGGAATTTCCATGGCTACCCACCTCCACCTCAAACTGAGCAAACAGACAACTACAGGGGTCCCTGAAGGACAGACTCAGACCCCGCCCAGAGGTGAGGAGGGGTCACCAGGCCCAAGCACCTATATCCCAGCCAGGGAGGGAGAGTTGAGCTCCTATCAGTTCCGGTTCCACTTCTGCTTCTGGGACCTGGTGCTGTCTGCAGAATAAGTCCCAGCGAACTCTGTAGCAGGTGCAGATAAAGTCTGCCTGTCACCATACCCACAGCTGCTACTGAGGGAATTTGCATGGCTACCCAACTCGACCTCAAACTAAGCGAACAGATAACTTCTGGGGTCTCTGAAGGGCAGATTTAGACCCTGCCCAGAGAGGTGATAGGAGGCACACAAGCCCGAGTGCCACAACTGACCAGGAGCCATCTAATCGTGAACCACTGAAGCCATGGGCAAACATCAGTGCAAAAATTACATAATAATACAAAGAACAACATAGTAACTCCAGAAGAGAGTGGCGATCTTACAAATACAAGACCTGAACTGAGCAATGAAGAGGAAACAGAAGGAAGCAACACCAACAATTCCTTTTTGATGATCACTGAAGCTCTCAAAGAAGATATGAAAAATAGCCTTAAAGAAATAGAAGAAAATACAAACAAAAATTTGGAAGAGATGAAATAGAAGCAATAAAAAAAGCACAAAATGAGGCAAAGATGGAAATAGAAAACCTGAAGAAAAAAGCTGGAAACACAGATATAAGCATAGCAAACAAAGTTCAAGAGATGGAAGACAGAATCTCTGAAGTGGAAGACTCAGTCGCTCAAATAGATATATCAGTCAAAGAAAATAGTAAAACTAAAAAAGCCATAACTCAAAATGTTCAAGAAATCTAGGACACCATGAAAAGACCTAATTTGAGAATAATAGGAATAGAAGAAGGAGAAGAATACCAGCTCAAACGCACAGATAATGTTTTCAATAAAATCAAAACAAAACTTCCCTAACCTGAAGAAGGAAATGCCTATAAAGATACAAGAAGCTTACAGAACACCAAATAGATATGACCCCAAAAAACAGTCAGCGCACCATATTATAACCAAGCCACAAAACA
>PVIH01010097.1:48074-77871 GCA_004025045.1 Sigmodon hispidus
AAAGAAAAGGGCCAACTCACATATAAAGGCAGACCCATCAGAATAACGCCTGACTATTCAATGGAAATGATGAAAGCTAGAAGGGCTTGGTCAGAAGTTATACAGACGCTAAAACAGCATGGCTGCCAAACTAGAATACTATACCCTGCAAAATTATCAATCACCATAGATGGAGTAAACAAGGTATTTCAGGACAAAGGCAGACTGAAAGAATATCTATCTACCAATCCAGCATTACAGAGAGTATTAGAGGGAAAACTCCAACCTAAGGACCCCAGATACACCCACGAAATCATAAACAATCAATAATTCCACAGAAGAATACGCTAGAGAAAGGAAATACGAACAAGTTACCACCAAAACTGGCAGGAAATATGAATCAATGGTCACTAATTTCCCTTAATATCAATGGTCTCAACTCTCCTACAAAACATCACACACTAACAAGATGGATACAACAACAGAAGCCATCCTTCTGTTGCCAACAAGAAATACACCTCAACTGCAAAGACAGACACAGACTTAGAATAAAGGGTTGGGAAAAGATTTTCCAGTCAAACGGTCCTAAGAAACAAGCAGGGGTTGCAATCCTAATATCTAACAAAGTAAACTTTAAGCTAAAAGCAATTAAAAGGGACCAAGATGGTCACTACTTATTAATCACAGAAAAAATTGGTCAAGAGGAGATTTCAATCTTAAATATTTATGCCCCTAATATAAGGGCACCTACTTATGTAAAAGAAACACTGCTAAAGCTCGAATCCCACATCAATTCTTACACCCTAATAGTGGGAGACTTCAATACCCCACTTTCAACCCTGGATAGATCAACCAGACAGAGTCTCAACAGGTAAATAAGGAGTCTAAAAGAGGTTATAATGCAAAAGGATTTCATAGATATCTACAGGACCTTAAACCCAAAGGCAAAGGAATATACTTATTTCTCAGCTCCTCATGGAACTTTCTCTAAAATTGACCACATAGTTGGTCATAAAGCAAATATCAACAGATACAAAAAAATGGAAATAATCCCTTGTAACATATCAGACCACCAGGGCCTAAAGTTAGAGTTCAACAACATCAAAACCCAAAAAAAGCCTACCAACTCATGGAAACTAAACATCACTCAGCTGAACCATCTCTGGGTCAAGGAAGAAATTAAGAAAGAAATCAAAGTCTTCCTAGAATTCAATGAAAATGAATCTACAACGTATCCAAACTTGTGGGACACAATGAAAGCAGTCTTAAGAGGGAAATTCAGAGAGCTAGATGCCTATGTGAACAACCTAGAGAAATCCCACCCTAGAGACCTAACAGCGCAGCTGAAAGCCTTAGAACAATTAGAAGCGAACTCACCTAGAAGGAGTAGATGGCAGGAAATAATCAAACTTAGAGCTGAAATCAATACAATTGACACAAAAAGAACAATACAAAGAATCAACGAATCTAAGAGTTGGTTCTTTGAGAAAGTTGACAAGATAGATAAGCCCTTAGCCAAACTAATCAAAAACCAGAGAGAGAGTGTTCAAATCAACAAAATCAGAAATGAAAAGGGCAACATAACAACAGACCCCCAGGAAATACAGAAAATTATCAGATCATATTTTGAAAATCTGTATTCCACAAAAATGGAAAACCTCGAAGAAATGGACAGCTTTCTGGACAGGTACCATCTACCAAAATTAAATGAAGATCAGATTAATTTCCTAAACAGGCCTATAACCCTTAAGGAAATTGAAGCTGTCATTAAAAACCTCCCCAAAAATAAAAGCCCTGGCGCAGATGGTTTCAGTGCCGAATTCTACCAGACATTCAAAGAAGAATTACTACCGTTACTCCTCAAACTATTTCACACAGTAGAAACTGAAGGAATATTACCAAATTCCTTTTACGAGGCCACAATCACCCTAATACCCAAGCCACTCAAAGACACAACAAAGAAGGAGAATTACAGACCAATTTCCCTCATGAATATTGATGCGAAAATTCTCAACAAAATTTTGGCAAACCGTATACAACAATGTATAAAAGATATCATCCACCATGACCAAGTAGGTTTCATCCCAAAAATGCAGGGCTGGTTTAACATACAAAAAACTGTAAATGTTATCCATCATATAAACAAACTAAAGGAACAAAACCACATGATCATATCCTTAGATGCGGAAAAAGCCTTTGACAAAATCCAACACTCCTTTATTATTAAAGCCCTGGAGAGATCAGGAATACAGGGAAAATACCTAAATATAATAAAGGCGATTTACAAGAAGCCGACAGCCAGTATCAAACTTAATGGAGAAAAACTCAAAGCAACCACACTAAAGTCAGGAACTAGACAAGGATGTCCTCTCTCCCCTTATCTATTCAATATAGTTCTCGAAGTTTTAGCTAAAGCAATAAGGGAACAAAAAGAGATTAAGGGCATACAAATTGGAAAAGAAGAAGTGAAGCTATCTCTATTTGCAGATGATATGACTGTATACATAAGTGACCCACAAAATTCTTCCAAGGAACTGCTACAGATGATAAACACCTTCAGCAATGTAGCAGGATACAAGATTAACTCAAAGAAATCAGTAGCCCTTCTATACACTAAAAACAGAAGAGCTAAAAAAGAAATAAGGAAAATATTACCCTTCATAATAGCTGCATATAGTATTAAATACCTTGGAGAGACTATAACCAAAGAAGTAACAGACCTATTTGACAAAAATTTTAAATCACTGAAGAAAGAAGTTGAAGAGGGTATCAGAAAATGGAAAGCTCTCCCATGTTCCTGGATTGGTAGGATCAACATAGTAAAAATGGCAATTCTACCAAAGGCAATCTACAGATTCAATGCACTGCCCATCAAAATCCCAACACAATATTTTATGGACCTCAAAGAACAATACTCAATTTCATTTGGAATAACAGGAAAACCAGGAGTGTCAAAACAATTTTACTCAACAAAAGAACCTCAGGAGGTATCACCATCCCTGACTTCAAGCTATACTATAGAGCTACAGTAATAAAAACAACCTGGTACTGGCATAAAAACAGACTTGTGAACCAATGGAATAGAATTGAGGATCCAGACATTTACCCAAAAACCTATGAACACCTGATCTTTGACAAAGAGGCCCAAAACATTCAGTGGAAATAACATAGTATATTTAACAAATGGTGTTGGCATAGCTGGATGGAAGTGTGTAGAAAAATGCAAATAGATCCAAGCCTGTCACCCTGCACAAAACTCAAATCTAAGTGGATCAAGGACCTCAACTTAAACCCAGCCACTTTGAACTTGTTAGAAAAGAAAGTGGGAAATACACTTCTACAAATTGGCACAGGTGACCACTTCCTAAATATAACACTAGTGGCACAGACACTAAGACCAACAATCAATAAGTGGGATCTCCTGAAGCTAAGAAGCTTTTGTAAAGCCAAGGACACTGTCAATAGGACAAAACAACAGGCTACAGAATGGGAAAAGATTTTCATCAACCCTACAAGTGATAGAGGACTGATCTCTAAGATATATAAAGAGCTCAAGTATCTAGAGCCCAAAACCTTGAATAACCCAATCAAAAAATGGGGTACAGATCTAAAGAGAGAGTTCTCAGCAGAGGAACTAAGAATGGCTGAAAGGCACCTGAAAAAGTGCTCTTCATCTTAGCCATCAGAGAAATGCAAATCAAAAAAACTTTGAGATACCACCTAACACCTGTTAGATTGGCTAAGATAAAAGGCACAGATGACACCCTATGTTGGAGAGGATGTGGAGCAAGGGGAACACTCCTCCATTGTTGGTGGGAGTGTAAGCTTGTTCAGCCACTTTGGAATGCAATATGGCAGTTTCTCAGAAAATTGAGAATCAATCTCCCCAAGGACCCAGCAATACCACTTCTGGGTGTATTCCCTAAAGAGGCACATTCACACTCCAAAGGTATTAGCTTAACTATGTTCATAGCAGCATTATTTGTAATAGCAAGAACCTGGAAACAACCTAGATGTCCCTCAACTGAAGAATGGATTAACAAACTGTGGGACATCTACACAATGGAATACTACTCAGCAGTAAGAAAAAATGATATCCTAAAATTCGCAGGCAAATGGATGGATTTGGAGAATATCCTCCTGAGTGAGGTATCACAATCTCATAAAGATAAGCAGGGGATGTACTCACTCATTAGTGGTCTCTAAACAAATAAACAAGAAAAAAAGCCAAGCATGCCCAAGCGGCAAACCACAACCACTGAACAGCTTGGGATCAGAAACACCCTGGACTGACCCTTCAGATCCCACTCCAACTATAGGAACACCTGACTCACTCTTGAGGGCGGGGGGACAAAACTGGATTTGGCCAGGAGTGGAGATTGATCCAAGCATTATTGGGTCAGTGGGACCATAAGACTGTCTGCTCCCTGCTCAGGGAGGGGATGGGGAGTTGCAGAGAAGAAAAATGACCTGATGTGGTGGGAGGGGGAAGGGACCTTGAATAAGGATATACAGGGATGGAAAAAAAATTCAGAGGGAAAGCTGAACACAAAGTAAATATATGTGTAGCAATCTTATTTGCGTTATCACCCTTGATAAGTCATGCTTATGATTTTTATCTTCTTTATAGTTATTGTTAACTTTTCAGCATTTTAAATTCATTTTGCTGTTTTTTTTGATAAATACAAAATAAATAAGGAAGAAAAAAATAAAACACAAAACCATAAAAAGAAAAAGAAAAAAAGAAAAGCATCTCAACTTTAAAAAAAGACACAGGCTCAAAACAAAGATTTGGGAAAAGACTTTCTGATCAAATGGCCCTAAGAAACAAGCTGGGGTAGCCATTCTAACATCTAACAAAATAGACTTTAACTGAAATCAATTAAAAGAGACCAGGAAGGTCACTACTTATTCATCTCAGGAAAAATTCACTAAGATGAAATCTCAATCCTGATTATCTATGCCCATAACAAAAGGGCATCTACATATGTAAAAGAAACACTTCTAAAGATTAAACCCCATATTAAACCTAAAACAATAATAGTGGGAGACTTCAGTACCCCACTTTCACCCTTGGATAGGTCAACTAGACAGAAACTCAGCAGAGAAATAAAGGATCTAACAGAAGTTATGACACAGCTGGACTTAGTAGATATATACCGAATGATCCACCCAAACAAAAAGGAATACACATATTTCTCAGTATTCCATGGAACATACTCTAAAATTGACCACATACTAGGTCAAAAAGCAAATATCAACAGGTACCAAAAAAAATGTGTATAACACCTTATACCATTTCAGATCACCAGGGTTTAAAGTTAGACTTCAACTGTTGTAGAAAGTTTGCCAGGCCTGTTTGGGCCCAGAGTTTGTGACCTGGCCCGCGGCGGCTTTTGTCCTCCAAAAAAATGAATCACACGCTTATATTAATTTTATTCTGTTTGGCTCATGTCTCAAGTACAATACTAGCTAGCAGGAATACAGGGAAAATAGCTAAATATAATAAAGACCATTTACAAAAAGCCAATGGCCAACATCAAACTAAATGGAGAACACCTCAAAGCAATCCCACTAAAATCCGAAACTAGACAAGGTTGTCTCCTCTCCCTTTATCTAATCAACATAGTTCTCGAAATTTTAGTTAAAACAATAAAAGAATGAAAGGAGATTAGGGGATACAAATTCGAAAAGAAGAGGTCAAAATATCTCTATTTGCAGATGACATGATAGTATATATAAGTGACCCACAAAATTCTACCAGGGAACTTCTACAGCTGATAAACACCTTCACCAATGTAGCAGGATACAAGACTAACTCAAAGAAATCAGTAGCCTTCTTATACACTAAAGACAAAAGTGCTGAAAAAGAAATAAGGAAAACATCACCTTTTATAATAGCTGCAAATAGCATTAAATACCTTGGAGTAACTATAACCAAGGAAGTAACAGATATGTTTGACAAAAATTTTAAATCTCTAAAGAAAGAAATTGAAGAATATATAAGAAAATGGAAAGATCTCCCATATTCCTGGATAGGTAGGATCAAGATAATGAAAATGGCAGTCCTACCAAAAGCAATCTACAGATTCAATGCAATTCCCATCAAAATCACAACACAATTTTTTACAGGCTTTGAAAGAACAATACCGAATTTCATTTGGAATAACAGGAAAGCAAGGATTGCCAAATCAATTTTTGCTCAACAAAAAAACCTCAGGAGGCATCACCATTTCCTACTTCAAATTATACTATAGAGCCACAGTAATAAAAACAGCTTGGTACTGGCATAAAAGCAGACTTGTGGATCAATGGAATTGAATTGAAGACCCAGATATTAACCCACACACCTATGAACACTTGATTTTTGACAAAGAGGTCAAAGATACTCAATGGAAAAAAGATAGTGTCTTCAACAAATGGTGTTGGCATAACTGGATGGTAGTGTATAGAAAAATGAAATTAGATCCAAACCTATCACCTTGCACAAAGATCACAATATAAATCCAGCTAAACTGAACTTGATAGAAAAGAAAATGGGAAACGCATTGTCACAGGTGACCACTTCCTAAACATAATATCATTAGCACAGACACTAAGAACAATAATCAATAAGTAGGACCTCCTGAAACTTAGAATCCTTCTGTAAGGCCAAGGGCACAGTCAATAACACAAAACGACAGCCTACAAAATGGGAAAACATTTTTTACCAACACTATATATTTTAGATTAATCTCTAAAATATATAGAGAACTCAAGAGACTAGAGCCCCAAACCCTTAAAAACTCAATTAAAAAAAGAGGTTCAGAACTAAAAAGTGACTTCTCAGAAAAAGAATTACAAATGGCTGAAAGGCACAAGAAAAGTGCTCAACATCTTTAGCCATCAGAGAAATGCAAATCAAAACAACTTTGTGATACCACCTTGCATCTGGCCACAGGGAGATTAATTATGCTCCAGTAAGCAAATGAGCAGCACAAATGGGTGGTTTTGTCAATGGGGAGATCATAAGAGTAGGCATGATTCTGAGAAGTCTGATATCTGAGTTTGTTGGAGTGCATGATGTAAAAACACCAAATAACAAATATATATATATATATATATATATATATATAATAAAAAAAGAAATGCTGTGACTAATATCAGGGTTTCACCGGCTTTGTAACTTTTAAAGGCTTTGTTTATTTTTTTAAGTTTTACATAATTATATGATATATATTTGCTTTAGTTCTTTATGTTATAGTAGAATTCTGTAGTAAGTCCATATTTTCTTGTGTTTGTTTCTGTTATTACTGTTTTTTTATTTTTAGTATGGATTACTTTTTAGTATTTCAAATATTTCAAGGTTACAAAATATGCATTTGTTAAAACCATTCATTGAATTTAGGTTTAATTTTGCTATCTAAAACCTCACCAGTTTTTTCAGAATCTTCAATTTATCGAAACAAATTTTTAATGGATGTCTCTATGATTTTCTGAAATTTCCTTCATATTGTTATAATGTTTGCCCTTCAATTTCTAGTTTTATTGAAGTAGGTCTTTCCTTTTTTGTTAATTTGTTTATTGTGTTTAACCTTTAAAAAATAAATTAGTTACTTTTAAAAATAAAAACCAACATGGCTGCCAAATGTGAGCTGAGCCAAGGATGACACTAGCAAAAACAACCAACAGGGCAGAAGAAAGAGGGTAATATGGGAAGGTTTGGAGAGAGGAGAGGGAAGGCAGAGACTTGGTCATTAAATCGTAAGCTCAAAAATAAACTGTGTCAAAACTTCAGAGTAAAAGATAAAACAATTTATAAGCAAGGACAATGAAAGGCAGAATTATATTTAAAGTGATTTTTAATGCTAAAACTAATGGAAAACTTATTTCAGTCACTTGAATAGGAAACTGGTGGCCAAGTCAAGTAGTTTCAACAGAGAGTGACCAGATCCATTTTGGGAGGCTTACTTAATGTGTGGAGACTATAGATAATATAGTGTGCTGTGTTTTGTGAAGAAGTTATATGTAAAAATTAAATATCTCTTGATTATTTTCTATAAAATATACAGTGAGCATATGACACAAAAGCACCAATCCTACCTTCAGTGGGCTTGAATTTATATTTCATATATAATCATGCCTCATAGAATGTAAGCCAGCATGTGATTATAGCTATTGGTATTGCAGTGGTTCCTGAGGAAAGAGTAATGAAATTGACACTATCAAATATAAATTATCTTGGGGGATAGAGCATAGCAATTTTAGAAATAATAGATGAGATTTTTTTCAATATATTTAACCAACAAAGAAAAGTTACATTCAGACTGAAGACTGGAAATATGGAATATAATGCATACTTGGAAAGTGTATGAAGTGAATGAAGGAAACAATTAATCCATGGAAATTATTAATGGAAATATCCATGATGAATCAGTACATGCAGAGCAATCGCTTGAAGAAGAAAACAAAGTGAGAATGGAGCTTTATGAGTCATAAAAAAAAAACAAACATTTACTTAGTTCTTGTCTATTAAGATTGTTAAATGTTTTACAAAAATTAATTCAAGCCTAACTAGGATGCCACTATCCTTGTTACCTTGATGGTAAGGAGCTGGAGACAGGGAGAGGCTAGTAGCATGTCTGCATCACACTCAGTACAGTCAGGATTTGAACCCTGTCAGCCTCCATAGTTCAAGAATGTTACATCACATTTTTTTTTGTTCCTGCCACAAAACAATAATTAATGGCTAAGACCAATGTAGAGGAGAAAATTTCAAGAGTCCATGAAAGTTCATTGTTATGAGAAAGGAACTGGGCCAGAACTAGAAGAAGTACTGATGTCATAAGGTAGCAGAGTGGAGGAAGAAATGGTTTACCTTAGCAGTGGTAAAATGAGGTGCACTCTACATGTAAAGAAAAAGTTAATACAGGAAACTGGTTATACTAGTAATGGAAATTCTAAGAATACTAACAAAATCTAATAAGACATTCCATGGATTGGCAACATCAAAAACCACAAAAAAACAAAACCTATGAGCAGAACTTATTTGTAAGTAGTTTATTTAGGATGTGGTTCCAAGGAGCTATAAAGAAATACCTGAAAGAATGGGACAAATCCAAAATAAAGAGCTGTAGTTAAAATCAGTCCTCTAGATGAATGAGGCTAATTTCTACCAAGAATCTCTTGAGAAGAATACAGAAGACTCAACATAATAGAATGAGAGTGGTATTTTCTTCAGTCAGCTCCCATCCTTTATACTGGGGATGAACACAGTTGTTTCCAAACAGATTACTCAAAATTTCTATAGTGTGGTAGCATCCAAGAGATAAGTGGAACATGTACTGCATCCTTCAGGGAAGATGTGAGCCTGAGGTGAGTTGAAACTGTCTATCACATCTGAGTGGAGCCCAAAGATAGGGTAGAAAGAATGTGTTTGAGCACTCAGTGGACCTGATACGTGAAGTCTTCTTGGAACTCAGTTGTTAAGATCACCAAGAGAGCTGCAGATCAACTGTTACCTGTGCAGAAGACAGAGCCACTCTAACGTCGACACTTACAGCAAATGAGAGAGATGAACACTCCTTCTTTGAAAATGGCATAGCAGTTTCTATTAACTCTCAACATGTTGATAACTTATGGCCTACAAATATTATTTTTTTGAATAACCCCAAATACAAATACTTGTTAAATGTACACTATAATAGTCACAAAAGTAAACAAATTACACCATCCAGATAATGGAAACTTTCCACATGTTCCTTAATAGTTAAATGGACTAAGTATATTAGAGTCACACACTATCATTTTGCAATGAGAATAAATTTTTAAGTTGAATAAATTTGACAAATATAGTGTGAGAAATCAGACACAACACAATGCAAACTAGTTCTTTCTTACATATAGTTTGAAGGTAGGCATAACCAATCTATTCTAGAAATCAGTCTAGTGATGCTTTTTAGAAAGAACAGAGAAGATGATGGCAATGAGGAAGTGCAAGGAGCACTTCTTGGGCCCTGAGAATGTCCCACTGTACTTCGTGACCTAAATTATACTTAAATATTTGTTCACATTGTAGTAACACATCAAATTGTGTACTTCTGATTGTTCACATCATTAGATGTATATAACACTTTTATTTTAAAAACTTTCTTGGAAAAATATAATGATAGGCACAATACTGGATACAATAATTGGCAAGTTAGTCGCTTGGTAAATATTAGCTACAGTAAATACACTTTTGGAACCCAGACACTATGTATTCGTAATATTTGAATCTTTGGTTCCCTTACTAATACCCTGCAGCCAAGGCTGGAAATGAGGAAATTTATAGTAGGAGGCATCCAGGGAAAAGCTGTTAGAGACATCCTGCCTTTGGGTATAGAGAGGTATTTACTCATTTCTAGCCTCTTTTCCTAAAGCCAAAGAAGCCCATCTGCCATTTCTTCCTTTTCTATAGAGAGGGAATCCTACCCTTAAATACTTCTTTAATTTTAAGTCTTCAGGGATGTGCATATTCTTACAAAGAGACTTTTCTCTTTTTTCCTCTTTCATATCAATTAACATTTATCACCCTATGCATAATTAAGATCCATTTAATTATGAGCACTAAATGGAGGCTTGTTCCCACGAGCATACTACTTTTGCTTTTTTGACAAAGAAAATTATCTCTGCGCATTCTCTAGCTCCCTCTTCTCTGCTTGGCAATAAATTTTGACATTATAATTCTCACCTGATTTAATCCCTCTGGTTGTCCAAAGCCTCTCTGCAGAACACTGAAGAGAAATGTTTGGGCCATCAGATATAATCAGTCTCAGCCATTTTGTTACAGCTTCTTAGACAGAGAAAGCTGTTTGCCTCCCAAGTCACTCTGCTCCCTTTTTAATGTGGGGAAATTTTACAGTTCATCTAGACACAACTGCTTCACTTTGCTAAATGCATTCCACACTCCAGGCCATACTTAACCACATTTAATTGGTCACTTCCTTTAAGTCATAAGTGGAGGATTTCTGCCAGGGTAGCCATTCACTTTTCTCTCACTGCATATCTCTAGCTCTGTACCTTACTTAGTGAGCAATCAATTCATATTTGCTTTTGAATCAATACCCTATAGTTGGGACAGCAGCTATCCAATAGTATCTTAAGCATAGCGTTCCTTACACTGTTACACTTCTCTGAAGTCATCCTAGACAATCAACCAACTGGTGGATTCTGTAGGTACAAGAATAAAAACATAGGTACTAGCTTAGTGTCATGTTTCACAAATCCAGAGCCTGAAAAAGAAAGTCAGTGTTGAGATAGAGAAGCAAGAAAAAAATAACCTTGCAGAAGCAGAAATTAAGAGAGTGGATGCAAAGTTAGAGTGCCTAGCGCATAGCAGAGTGGGCATTTGTTATGCAAAGAATCAGATGAATGAATGCAATGGCAGAACTTTCATGGGAACTTCAAAGGTGAGAGTTATAGTCAACATCCCAAATTACTTGTGTGATTCGCTTACATTCCTTTAACAATAGTGCTATCACAACAGTGAAGTCATTTATGCTGTAGATAAAGTCACTGATCCACTTCTTCATACCCAGTGTCTTTCCAAAACTACAGTCTCAAACCTGGCTATCCGCACAGCCTCTGGCCACAGAGAGCTCAGTTTACTTGCCTAGACGCAATAAAAGGGGCTTCATTTTGCCTGGCACTTGCTAGTCCATCGCGTTTTTAAACTTTTGATCTTTGTCAAACTGATAGATGAAAATTAACATCACTGTAAAGTTTTGATTTGCATTTTTCCAATTATAAAGGGTGTTGCACATCTTTTCATGATTTTATGAGCTACTGGTATGTCCTTTTCTCTGAAGTATTTATTCATGTTTTTTGCCTATATTTCTGGTGGCTTTTGGAGTCTTCTCAAACAATCTATGAAAGCCTCTAGCAAAGTACAAAACCCAACTCTTTGTTAGGTAAATATTCTTTCTAGATCATCTATCTGTCTGTGTCTCTGTCATAAAGGGTGCTTAATAGAGCTGAATTTATCAGTATTTCCGTGACTTGTGCTCTGTGACAAGCTTAGACTTTCTTCTAGCCAGAATTATTTGTAAAGGCTCTTGATTGTTCTAATCATTTACAGCTTTATATCTTCTCCCCTTGCATTTAAATCTTTAATTCACTCAAAAACCATTTTGGTCTGGCATGTTAAGTATGCATGAGGACACATCTTTTTCCAGATGGCTACCCAGATGCGTGAGCACTTTTCCTCTGCACTCATGGTTTGAAATGATGTCTTTATTGAAGCCTGAATTCCTGGATGCACTTTGCTTCATATCTAGCTTTTCTATCCTGATACACTGGTCTACCTACTTATGTAAAATTATCATCCTCTTTTAACTTGTATGGTACTATATTAGATGGGACAAATAACCTGGTCATTCTTGATGTTTTAGTTTTCTCAGCAAACTTTAGAATTCATTTGTTTGTTGCAGAACAGCCCCACTGGTGACTTGGTAGGATAGTACTGGATGCAGACCTTGCTTTTTGCTATCCAAGAACATCCTGTCCTTCTCCTCCATGCAGTTATACTCTCCTTTGTGTCCCTGTAGCAGCCAAAAAGTTTTCTTCCACCAGTTCTTGCAGATTTCTTCAGATTATTCTGAGAAATTTTACTGATTTCCAATTCACATTATCACCAAAGGAAAGAATGAGAAGAAAGAGTGTTTCCCTGTTGGTAAAATAGCTGGATCCAATCTCTAAGTGGTTGTTGTTTGTATACATAAGAGCTATTACCTTCTTTATGGTAATTTCATATTCAGCTACATTTCTAAAATTTCTTACCAATTCAATACATTTTGAGGTGATTCTAGAGCTTTCTTAAAACCAACTTAAATTTCCACCCTCCACTATTCTTTCCCTCTCTTATTTTTTCTTTCTCTCTCCTCTAACCTTTTCTCTTTCAAGTATGTTGGCTAGCATCAATAAACCAATGTTCAGATTTTTTATTCTGGTAGGAATCCCCTGGACATGTTTTTATTGCTTATCTATTACTGTCTTAGTTAGGGTTTCCACGGCTGTGACAAAACACCAGGACCAAAAGGCAAGGTGGGGAAGAAAGGGTTTATTTCATCTTATACTTCAGGATTTTGTTTGTTTGTTTGTTTACACTTCTACATTGCAGCTCATCACTGAAGAAAGGCAGGACAGGAACACAGACAGAACAGAATTCTGGAGGCAGGAGCTAATGCAGAAGCCAAGGAGGGATGCTGCTTACCAGCTTGTTTAGAGTGCTTTCTTCTAGAACTCAGGACCACCATTAAGAGATGGCACCACCCACCATGGGATGGGCTTTCTCCCATTGAGAATATGCCTTAGAGCTGAATCTCGTGGAGACATTTTTCTCACTTAAGACTCCTTCCTCTCTGAAGACTCTAGCTTGGGTCAAGTTGACACAAAAATAAAACCAGTCAGTACAGCTCTAAACTACAAGCTTCATGCTCTCAAGATTCCTCAATGATGATACTACCTTGCGTTGAGACATCCATAGGTATCTCTGGGTAATTCTCAAAGTTTATACCTCAGAAAGGAATTACATCATTGGTCTTTTATTCCAAGGCTTTCAGTTTTTTGGACAGAGCTACTAATTTACTGATTCTAGCTCTCAGACAGCCTTTGAGGACGTTTTTCACCTCTGTGATCCTGTGAGCCAATATGTTAAGTAATTTTCTATATAAATAAATGCTCCATTGATTCTGTTTTTCTGGAGACTAACACGTAGGGTGTTAGCATACAGGTTTGAAGAAAGTAGTCAGATCATGAAAGTGAAGACCTATGATGAGATTAGCGCTTTCATAAGATGAGAGAGAAGTCCTCTCCAACCCCACCAATTGAAGATACAATGCAAAGACAGCCATCTGCAAACAAGGGGGATGATCTTTACTAGAACCCATCCATGTAGACTTTGGGTCTTAACTTCTAATCCTGAGAAATATGAACAGTGCATTTTCTTGTTTAAGTTGTCCAGTCAATGCTATTATCTTAGATAGAGCCCTGAGTCAGTGTGATATTCTCATCAAATGATAGCTTATATCAATTAATTTCTTTTTAAACTTTTAGCATTTTATCTGATACTAGGGATTCATTCTTGGATCTTGTCTATATTTAGCTACTTTTAACACCTATAATAAACTCCCTGTGGTCTCTGTACACTATACATTCTAAGAGCTACTTGATTCTTCTTGCTAATTTCATTTGATATGTCTGCATCAATTTTTACAAATGACATTGATCTGTAGTGTTTTTACGTTCAGTCTTTAATAGGCTTACCACGTTTATGAAAAGAATTAGGAAGCCCTTGATCTTTTACCTACCCACCTAGAGCTGCCCCCACTAATATAATAACCAACAAAAACATGTGGCTTTTTAAATTTAAATGAACTAAAATTCATTGAAACTAGAATCCAGTCTCTCCATAGAATGAGATGCATTCAAGAGCTCAATGATCATGTGCCTGGCAGCCATACTTGTTGGTTATTTGAACACAGAAAGCCCAAAGGTATAGCATTGATTCAGGAGTAGTTAAAAGACAGGAAGTTTCCCTGTTCATTGATATGATGTTTGAAAAAAATGACACCTATGCAACTGCCTGTGTGTCTTTGATAGAAAGTGGTGTTCTGGTTTTTCTATTCTCTCTGAGACAGTATGTGTTCCCAAAATTTATCTGTTCTCTCCATATTTTCAAGTTTACTTGAATGAACCTTAAAATTCATCTGTTATGACTTTTCTAAGTTCCTTTTAGTCTACAGTTATTTCTTCAGCCTTCTTTTATTATAGGAATAAATGCAAGTTTTCTCTTCCTTGACTACATGAAGTGATGGTCAGCTGTAGTCTCCAGTTAGGCAGCCAAACACTAAGCTAGGTGCTTCAGGGAAGGAATCTTGTAGCCTATTGGCAGTATAATTTAAGTAAGAAAGATTTTTCTAGATATTCTGGAGACAATTCAAACTGTTAAAATTTCTTAGTAACAAAATGAAATTTCTTAGAAAAAAGATAATAATGAAAAGGAAAAAAAATCTGTGCAATACATGATAGCCTGTCCCTGCCTCATTGATTTCAGATTTACTTATGCAGCTCATGTTCAAAACTAATGAAGATGAGCTATTATATTCTTTGTTTTATTAATATTTCAAAGGGACAGCTTTTCATTTAATTATTAATAATCTTTCATTTCCCTGTTTTCCAAATCATTATTTTTGCTTTTATCTTTCTTAATTTCTTTATTTTTTTTCTCTACTAGATAATAATATTGGGTTTCTAATAACTTCTTGAGATATGATTAATACACTTATTTTCATTATTTTTTACATATTAGCATATATTCTGTGATTAATACTACTTCTCAAAGTGCTGAATTAAAAGTATTTCAAAATGCACAATAACCTTCTAACACTGTTATTAAGTTTCTAGGTATTTTACTACTTGTTTGAGTATTTTCTTGGGGATTTGAGAATATTTTAGTGTATACTCTTATTTTTAAGAGGTACACTTTGCTGGCAGTGTTTGATTTTTCGTTGCTATTGCTTATTTTGTAATTTGATATTTTACTATTTCTTCATTATTCAAAATACAGGATTTGCATTTTAGATTTTATTTCTAAAACTGTTGATACTATTTTAGTACCATCTTTAAACTAAATATCTCTGTAAAAACATCACTCACACATGCTATAGCGGACTAGCTCAATATTAAGCAACTGAAGCGTTAGGAGGGAAGAGGCATGTGCAAACCAGATGACACCTCTGGATTTTCTTCTGATACCTTGTGATACTGGAGGAATCAAGCTCTGGTTGAAATGCTCTACCCACTGAGCCATCTCACTGGTTCTACATAACCATCTCATCTACAGACCTGAGAGACTTAGAGAAAACAGGAAAGGGAAATACAGGGTAAAGATTAAAGAAAAGGAAAATAACATAACAAAAGCAATTGTACATACAAACATATAGTCAAGACTGTAGGTAAACTAGAAATCTAAGGAGATAAGTGGGCATGGGCGTTACTTTGATCACAGTACTCCTCAATCCTAGGAATCTTGAGATTTCCTTTGAAGATATCAAAGGACAAGAATGTAAGGGTCAGTCAGTGCCTAAAACCTGTACAAAAACTACAATCAATAATAAACCTGATATAAACCACTTTCTAGAGTAATTTGAAACCTTGTGAGCTCCAGTCATAGGATAAGGGTGACTAAAGAGTAAACAATGTTTGCAAAACCTTGCTACCAGTTATCACATCATCACACAACTAAGGAATCACCAACCTTGAAAACAAGCTAAAATGACCCTGGATGGTGCACTCCTGTTCCAGACTACTGGGCTGAAGTAAATGCAAACTTTCTCTTCAGGGAGAGAGATTTATTCTACATATTACAAATTTTCTTTTATTTATAGTGAAACAGAAAAATAAACCAGGCACATGAGGAAAGAGATTTAGGAAAAACAATAAACATCTAAAAGTTCCCTCTAAAGCATCATATACAGGAATTTTCAGACACAGATTATAAAATTACTGTGCTTGCTGTGTTAAAAAGACATTTTAATGCTTGAAAATATCTATAGAGAACCAGAAAAACTGACGGCACATATTTGAGAGAGAGTCAAATGAAATTCTGAGACTGAAAAGTTAACAAAACTTTAAAATGAGAAAAACATGTTAAAATGCATAAGTCCTAAGAAACAGAATTCAACATGGATAAATTAAAAGCACAGAAAACATGAAAGAAATGAACAATGGACTAAGACTGGGTAACCAATGTTTAATCAGATGCCCAAAGAGAGAGAGAAAGGCAATATGGAACAAACAATAGTTTAAGGTAATAAATGGCTGAGTAGATTCCAAAATCAAAGAAAAACATTAGTCCAGATATTCAAGAAGACTTAACTGCTGACAGAATAAATATTTTTATCTCATATCTAGATATAAAACTATGAAACAGCAGAAAATAAATAAAAAGAAAACAAAACATTTATAATATCTATGTAGCTGCTTCCCCCAGCGCACAACACACACACACACACACAGTGAGAGAGAGAGGTAATTTGTACTCCGTTTTTATTTTTGAAATTATTATATAATTATAACATTTCTTTCTTGTTGTCCTCCTTCCAATACATCCCAGATACCCCTCCTTGCTCCTTTCAAATTCATAGGCTCTGTTTTTATTTATTGTTATTGCATACATATGTGCAGGTGTATATACATATATGTTCCTAATTATAATCTGATCAATCTGGGCAACTTTACTTGTAAACATGTTACCAGGATTGATAATTAGATAATGGCTAACAAATTGGTGTGGTCTTCTCTCTGTCAAGTAATTATCTTTATAAGAGAAAGCAAGATGAGAAACAATTTCATAACATAACCATGAAGCTAGAGAGAGTAGAATGGTGTTTCAATATAGGGGAAAAATACATTTACTATCTTAAAATACTATATCCAGTGAAAACTTTCAAAAGTGAAGAGAATGTTATTTAAAAAAAGTGTAATATCACTATTACTTATGAAACTGACAAAATTAAAAGCCCTGAAATTGTCAGGCATGTACAAATATTGGAAACAATTTGTATTCACAGAAGTGTTTATCAATGAGAGTATAAGTAGTTTTTCTTCCTTGTAAGACAGGCATTTTCTTGCAGATTATACACTTACTGCTACTACTCATAAATGCTACTTTAAGGTATATGCCACCAAAAGAGTTACTTACCTCATGAAAAATGTGTATGTGTGTGCATACGTGTGCGTGTGTGCACGTGTGTGTGCGTGCATGTGTGTGTGTGTGTGTGACATTTTGTCTTTGTTCATGGTTATGAGATCCTGAATAACTTTAAGGCAGGAGCTGATCATCAGAAAGGACAGCACATTATTAGAGGGTGTGAATTCCCCGCCTCCTGACTTGAGGAAAAGGAAACTGAAGTGTGTGTCCAATCTCATGGTCAATAATTCAGCCAACTACGCATGTGTGTTAAAGCCTCAATTAAAACTCTGCAGATGGACGCTCAGCAGAGCTTTCTAGAGCTTTCAGCTTGATGTGTGGACAGAATGAACCACCAAAATTTCAAAGAAGACATGGCATTGCTGTAGTGCTCTCCTCATCTGTAAAACTATGATCATGAGTATCATATTCTAGTGAATTATCAAACCTGAAAGGATAATTAAATGTCCTGATTTCATAGATATCCCCAAATTAATGTTTCCCTAAGACTTGCAGTTGACTTCAGAAGTGGGTCTGATCTTACATACTATTATTGTGCTAAAGGAACATAGCAATAAAATGACTCCCTAATAACGTTCTACTATATCTATATATTAGTATCTTATTCAGCCATCAGAAGCTTCTCCTCATAGTAGATCGGAATTAATACATAAAACCACAATTAGGCAGTATACAGAGTAAGAGACCTTGGAACGCTCATCCTAAATGGGATGGCTTCATCAAACCTTCCCCTGACTGGGTGACGCCAAAGAAACATGGCCTTCTAAATACAGCAGGACTGATGCTCATATGAACTGACAGAGAGTTTGGCAGCATCTACAGAGCCTGCACAGATTCAAGCCAGATGAGGTCTCAGCATTGAGAGGGGAAAGTGGACATGAGCTCCTATTCCAGACTAAGAAGCTTATCTCCAACTGACAACCTCTTGCAAAAGAAAATTCACTTTTGTCCACTGGAGTCTTATTGAATGAATTCTATTTGGTATATAATCAAAGCACTGAGCCAGATATTGCATGAAGCTGGATTATCAGAGAGATAGAGAAAGAAAGCATAGCCACTTTTCACCCACCAATGCCTCAGGCGTGTCTCCACGAAATCCTCTGATCCTAAACTTCTCTCTCCTCATCTTACCAAGGAAGCTAGAAATTGTCCTTCACTGCCTAGTCCCAGCTCCGTTTGCTTCCTCTTTCCACATTCCTAAAGTTAGGATTAAGTTGTGCGTCACCACTTCCTGACCTTTGTAGCTTGGCTTTGTGATTGACTCTCCTCTGATATTTCAGATTAATTTTATTAAATATATATCACCACAAAGTCTTCACTGGATATACAGAACATATGTAAGGATACAGAATAAGTTCAAGGGTGTTTTGTAGGGTTTTTTTTTTGTTTCATATTGCTTTGTTGGGCATTTTTAAATCTCATTTGTCTTTTGTTACATATTATGGTTGCCGATTTTGTGTTTTTTGGGTTTTAGTTGTGTTATGTGTTTCTTGTGCTTTTCACTGTTTATTATTGTTTCTCTGTTTACTTTTTACTTACATGTTTTTCTATTAAAGAGGGAGAGAAAGAAGACATGGAGTTGAATAACTGGGGAGGATATGGGAGGATGTGAGGAGGAGAAACAATGATCAGAATATACTGCATAAATTTTCAATTAAAAAGAAAGTAGGCCGGGTTTTATGAAGAACCAAGATCATTATTGAACATGATGTTATCTCCAGGTAGTTGACAGGGTTCTGTGTTGCGATGTGCCACGCTTCAGATGGAAAACAGCATTCTGAAGTCTGTAGCTGGCCAGGCAAAAGCCTGGGCAATCCCTGTGATTTGTGGCTGATGTCTGAACTAGTGGCAGCCTTATGAAGAAACTTTTTCTTATTTTCTGAGGTCTGTGCTAGCTCTGGGTAGTTAGTGTCAAAAATGAATTAAATTGTACCACATTCAATTTTTAGGGAATCGATGTCAGAATATGTCTGTGTCCTGTTAAGCGTGTTCACTGCAGAACCATTTATAACAACCCTGAAGCTAGAAACAACACAAATATCCTGTGATACAGTTGAAAATTTGTATGGTATGTGTATCATAATAAAACTGGCAAATTTTAAAGACACAGTGTTGAACATTGTAACACAGGTACAAAATATTGTATCTTCTATGATAAGAATCTGTGAACTGTGACATTTGTGATGCGTGCTAGGAGACAAAAACAATGAAGTAATGCAAAGAAATAGTTGCCACACAAACCAGGGATGGTTTTGTTTGTATGGAAAGTCATTTGTAATTGTCAGAAAGTATAGAGATAGAATTTGGGGGTGACTATACATTGTTGGCTTGTTTAATAGTTTTTACTTTATAGAGTCATATTTTATTCATTTTTCTGAGTATGCATGACTGTTGGAATTTTCTAGTCTTTTAAATGAAAATTAGAAGGAAACATGTAGAGAATATAGTGAAAGCATGCATACTCATGCCACCCCAGTTCTCAGAATTTTCTCCTGGCTCCTACCTACTCTAGCTCATAAGGACTGGCTGCAACTTGTCTAACTTTCATAAACTGCTGGAACCCTTTCTTCACACACACTCTCTGCCTAGTCCCAGGCCACATGCAAAAGAGTTTGAACCAGAAAAACTGACCACAACAAAAATCAGGCACAAGTCACCATAACTAACATAAAAACTTAGATCATTTCTGTCCTCTTTGGATCTCCTGACCTACATAAACAAGGTAAGATGTGTACTACACACACTTCTGAAGAGACTGTACTTCCAAACCCTGTAGAAATCAGGCACGCAAATGTTATGGAGTAGCCAACAGCTTTTTTTTTTTTTTGGATTTTAGGTACATTCCATGAGCTAGAACCCATACCTGATGTTGTTGGTGAGGCCAAAACCCTGATGTTGTATAGTTTATGGATCTAAGAGAAAGCATAATATTATTGTTCTACTAAAGGAACATAGCAATAAAAGGATTCCTGATGATATTGATATACACACAGTTCAGTACTTCATTTAACTTTTATCATAGGAGCTTCTTGCAATAGATAATAACCAGCACAAAGACTCACATCCAGACCACAGACACAGAGTAAAGACTTTTAAAGACTCAGCTTTAAATGGGTTGTCTTTACCACACCCCTTCCTCAAGTGTCAGGGATCTATATAAAAGACAAGGCAGAGAGATTGTAGGAGTCAGAAATGATAGATTACTCCAAGGAAACATCATTTTCCAAACACAAAAAGACTTATTGCACACATACACTCACAGAAACTATGATACCATATACAAGGCCCGAAAAAACTAAAGCCAGACAAAAATTACAGAACAAAAGGAAAGTGAGCAAAATGTCACACCTCCAATGAAGAAGCTATTTGCAATTGATAGCTGTTGAAAGATAAAAACAAAATCAGTTTTATTTAATGGAGTTCCATTAGATATAGCAACCACACTCCAGGCTAGGTAGGCCCGAAACTCAGGAGTACTTGTCAACACAAAAACAAAATCTCTAAATGTGTGAGGGAGTAAGGGGGTTAGTGAGTATGTGCTTTCTTTGTTTGGTTTTGTATTTGGTTTTCTTTTAAGAAAGAAAAAGAACATGAGGTCGAGTGCATATGGAATGAGGAGGATCTGAGAAGGGTTGGAAGAGTGGAAAGACTATGTCATAAATATCTTTATGAAAATTTTTAAAATAACAAAAAAGAAAGGATGTAGGACTCTCCCTTGGGGCAGGGGAGAGTATGTCAGTGGAATATGAAATCAACCTTTGTGATGATAGCTATGAACCAGGATATCATTGAAGTAAGAGTCTGACATATAATAATGTAAAATTTAAGTTATTTCAAAAATAGAAATTGAAAGGGAAAGTTTTTTTAAAACTTGGTTATAAAAAGGGTAAATTTTTGACATGGATAATACATAATTACATTATTTAAAATAATAAAGAAAGACATGAAGTTTGGCTTTTAGGGCTGTGTAGTGGGGTTATGGTATGTTGCAAATATTTGTCCTGCCTACTAGTTTAATAAAAAGCTGATTGGCCAGAAGGCAGGCAGGAAGTGTGGGTGGGGCTACCAGGCTAAGAAAACTGAGTACAAGAAGAACAGAGACAGATGCCAGAGTCACTGAGCTGCCAAGAGATGCAGAGGAAATGCTTCTCTAAGAAAAGGTACCAAGCTGCATGGCTGAAAAAGATGGGTTAATTTAAGTATGAAGAGTCAGCAAGATATATGCTTGGGCCCTAGGCTAATCAGCATAAAAATAATACAAGCATGTGTGTGGTTATTTGGGCCTAAGCGGCAGTGGGGCTGAGAGTGGGTTAAACCTCTGGTCTAGACCAGAAAGTCTGGGTCAGAAACCTTTTACAAGACTGAGTATTTTTTTATTTTTTATTTTTGACTGATTTGTTTGAGGTGTGTTTTATAAAGAGAACTGTTGGCATTTGTAGAAAATAGAATTGTAGCCTTAACTTATTCTAGTACAGGGGGTGGGATACTTTCAGCTTTAAAATATATTTTATTTCAAATGCTAAGTGATATCTACCATGACAAGATTCTCATCACAATAATTAAATACAATCTCCTTGAAATTGGTTTAAAAAATTAATCTCTGAGTTTTTCTATCAGAATTTTCTGATTTCAAATTCTTTGTACCCTGACCCCATAACATTGTAGAAAAACTTTTGCCCACTGTGCTGTATTGAGCATCCACAAGACTGACAGGGCTCCTAGGACTCTTCAATTTTGAAAATGAATAAACATGGATGTTGCAAATGTTATATGCAGATGAACTTACTAGTGTTTCTGAGAACACTAGTGGAGTATAGCTATGAGTGGGAGTACTGTGGCAATTGATGCGGCACCAGATAGGGACATGAACTTGATAATTAACTGTCCAGACATGGGCAGGTGATCTAAAGCAGGAAGATAACACCCGCCTCTGCAGCCACTCACAGACCTGGGCTGTCTTAGGTGATTCTGTCCTCCACAACAGAAAACTACACCTTTGGGTTTAAAGAGATGCTCTTGTGCTGTTTATTTCCACTTTGAAGAGAATACAAGTCCTTTGTACTGGTTCTTTTGATGCCCACTGGGCACAAGCTTGAGTCCATTTGGAAGAGGAAACTTCAATTGAGAAAAATGCCTTCAACAGCTTGGTCTATAGACATGAATGGTGCATTTTCTTGAGATATGATTGATGTGAGGTGATTCAACTTAATGTAGGTAGAACCATCCCTGGACAGGTGGTCCTGGGTTCTATAAGAAAGCAGGCTGAGTAAGGCATGAAGAGCAAGCCAGTAAACAGAACTCCTCCATGGCCTCTGCATCAGCTCCTGCCTCCCGGTTCCACTTTGAGTTCTTTACTTCTCTGACTTCCTTCAATAATACACTGTGATGAGGAACTGTAAGGTGAAATAAATCCCTTCGTCCCAGGTTTATTTTGAGCATAATGTTTTATCACAGCAACAAAAATTCTAACTAAAAAAAAACCTACTTCCAAGGACTCAGTTCCCAAACAGTCTTTCTGGGTAGAAGTTTTATCCTAGACTCTTATTCTGGAGGTGGCCTTGGATTTGGTTTCCACAGCCACAAGCTAGGAAATGTCAGTTTGTTTCCCCTCCTCTGACTGTTCAAAACCCTTGGCGATTTGTGATCATCTATTTTGAGGAGATTAAGGTTGTTTTCTAACTTGCCTGGATCAAGTAGTAAGAGATCAAAGGTGACCAAGAAAGCTGACTGGTGAGAGGTAAATGATTCTACTAGTCTGTACAGTATAGTTAATATTTAACACAGATAGAAATAGGTCCATGTAAAATACACACTTTTAGAAATTATATAATTTAGAGATCACTAAGCATTTAATCAAAACCCTGTTTTCTAAATAAATTCCTGAATAAAATATATGTGATGATGAGAAATAAAGAAATGGTAGACACAGCTCTAAAGGAAACCAGGAATTTATATATGAAAACTAGCACACCAAAGTGGTGACAGATCTGGGTGACAGATGATGAAAGAAAATGCACCCTGGCATTGGATGGGAAATAACTTCTAAGACTGAGCCTAGATGATCACTACATGGAAAATAAGTGGCATCGTCTGAAATTAGGAAGACACTAGAAACCACCTCACCCAGTCCCTTCTCATAAAGGAACAACACAGTCTCAAACATTTACCAGTGGCCTGACTCAGCCCTGTACCCAGTGAGGAGCAGCTTTGATTTTCATCCCTTTACTCTGTCCATAGCCCTACCAAGCTTGACTGGGGATGGAGGCAAAAGTGAACACCAATGTTCATGATGCTAGATACTCCCTCAAATGTCTCTCAAGCTGATCAAGGCTAGAATTTCTGCCCATATCAAGCACCTCTTAGTTCCTAACTCTGAGTATTTGGCATCACAACCAAGTCTGAGATAAAGAAGGGATTTCCTGTAGAGTTCAATGCCAGAGACACTGACTTTGTAGGGAACTCTGAAGAATAATGTGTCTTGATTGTATATCTTGGCAACCCTGTAGTCTGAAGACTTTATCCTGAAATAAGTCTTGGGCATGAAATAGAGAAAGTTTCCAGTAAAATAACCCAGGAGTTTCCAGTGTGGACTTTCCCGTCTGCATTCCAGGAGAAATTGGCTCTGCATTCACCACACCTATTTACAGGAACCCATGTAGCAGGACTGTAATCATTCCTTATCATACAAAATGAGGGTGAAGTGAGGAGTATAAGAAGTAGGTTCACATCATATAACAGTTTTGAAAAGAGAAAAAAATGAAGTAATTACTCTGTTTACCCCTCAAGAATTCCAGGTCTAGTGGGTGTTTACACATTGTCCTCTTTCCCCACAATGTCAATAGGTGTCAAGCCTGGGCAAACCTGGGGCCCTGTGCTCTCACTTGCTGGTTGTCATCACCTCCTGCTCAGCACTGACAGCTTAGTCCCTGTCCCTTAGGGTTTCCATAAGCTTCAACTCATTGTCTGCATGAGCATGGAGCAGGAGCTGAGCAAGTTATGATGCCTATCCTCATTCCAATGCTAGAAATGAAACACTTGGCTCATAAATATATAAGCAGATTTTCTCAAATCATAAGCCTAGAAAATAAAAGAATAAAGATTTGGATCTGCCCAGTCAAAGAGAGGGAGGAGAGATGATATAAGCAAGGAGAAGTCAAGATCATTATGGGGAAATCTACAGAGACTTCTGAACCAAGCTTATAGGAACTCATGAACTTTAGACCAACATCTGTGGAGCCTCCATGGGATTGGACTAGGCCCTCTGCATGAAGAAGACAGTTATGTAGCTTGGTCTGTTTGAGGGGCCCCTGGCAGTGGGATCAGGATCTATACCTGGTGCATGAGCTGGGACATCTTGCTCAGCCTTGATGCAGGGGTGAAGGGCTTGATCCTGCCTCAGGTGAATGTACCAGGCTTTCCTGACTCCCCATGAGAGGTTTTAACCTTTTGGGGGTGGGAGAGAGCATGGGGGGACAGAAGGAAGGATGGGAGGACAAACCGTGGTTGTATATAAAATAATCTTAAATAAAAAATTATTACAAATGCCAAAAAAAATATTTGGATGCAGGTTTTTTACTGTGTGGTTTAGTCCTAATAATGAATACCATTGCTGGGAAGAAACTTTATCTCATTTACACTTTGAGGCAGACCCAGGCCTTAAGTGAATGCTTTGGTAACATAAAATGAGAGTTAATGTACTGAATGGGCCACTGTAAAAAGGCTGAGCCGTGATGACTCCACTTCCCCCTCTCCCCCCCCCCTTAGAACTTCCCTTAAAAGCTCTGTAAGCCTTGGGCTCAGGGTCACTAGCTTCCCCTTTTGCTGGTGACCCACGGGCTCGTGTTCATTAAAGCTTCTTTTTGCTACCCGATATTGGAGTGAAGCTCTCTGTTTTGGGGTGCCGACTCTAACATTTGGAGGTTCCACCGAGATAGATAAGGACGGTGGTGAGTCGGTGTGGAAGCAGCTGTTCAGGCGGCCCGTGAGGACCCTCGGACGGTGGGGGGTAGATGTGCCCTGAACCCACAGGCTGCAGCTCTGGAGAATGCTCTGGAGTGTGGGGACCCTGAGATAGGGGCCCCGTCTGGTTCCCTTCTGCCTAGGAGATTTTTCAGGCGGCCTGGGCCATTAGACAATTTTTTTGGTTTCATTTTCTTTACCACTTTGCCGGCTTGTGTTGTCTGTGTCTATATTGTGTGTTGTGATTCTCGTTCCCCTTTGCGTCTGGTTTGAAATGGGACAGTCTGCCTCTACTCCTTTGTCCCTAACCCTCTCTCACTGGTCTGAAGTGACGGACTGCACTCGTCCGGGATTTTGGGGTGCACCTGAACCCCCACTCTGGGACCGGTTAGAGGTAAGAACGAGCTTGAATTGTTCTGTGTCTGTTGTGTCTTTGTCTCT
Source organism: Sigmodon hispidus (assembly GCA_004025045.1). NCBI lineage: Eukaryota > Metazoa > Chordata > Mammalia > Rodentia > Cricetidae > Sigmodon > Sigmodon hispidus. Next base: position 74,185 of record PVIH01010097.1, read on the forward strand.
TTTCTGGGCGATTTGGCATCTGTATTTTGTGCCTGCACAGGACCTGTAATGTTGGGCCAGTGGGGGAGGCAGGCAGACGTGCCTTGAGTCCGGGTCCCCCCTGGTCCCCTCCTTAGAGGTCTCCTCTAGGGTTGTCTGGAGGAATGTAGGAGGGGCATCTCTCCTTCCTGGGGAATGGAGCCATTCGATGCTGCTCCCTTCTGTATCTCTGTAGCTGAGTTGCCCACCCCGAGGATTGTGTTTGCTTTGTGTTTGTCAGTTGTCTCAGTGTTTTCTGTTCTGGAGTCTGTCTACAACGGGAAGACTGGGGACCAAGAAGCCCGGATCTTCCAGAGACCCAGGGGGACCTCTTGTTGCCTGGGAGCATTCCCACAGCAGCCTTCTGAAAACTGTTCATTGCTCTCTTCATGGTTATCTATGCAAATGTTTTAGCCAGGCTACGCCTACTGATGAATGTGTGAGTACATGAAAATTGTGGCCACAGAATGTGTGTTTGGACTCGTGTGCATGCATTTTTGTAACTCGGATGTTACCTGCTCATTTGGTTTTGTTTCTGGTCAGAAAGTTCTATTTGCCTTGTTGAGAAGTTTTGTCTGTTTCTCAAGAAAGTTATCTATGCTGTTCTGATGTGTTTCTAATTTTGTTAAAAGCATAAAGCTGAGACAGAATGGTTAAAATATTTTTGCTATCTCTATTCCCAATAGCAGTCGGTCACCACCCACAGCTGCCGTGACTGCACTTTTGGTCAAGAATCAGAGCTTAGCAGGAGTTCAAATGTTTTTGATATGACAGTGATAAAAATTATTAAAATAAGGTTAAAATCTGTTATAATTAAAAATCTATGCATGAGAAAATTTAAAAAATATGACATGACTCTGTTTTGGATTGCATTTTTGGTCAGTCACTGACTGTAGTTGCTGAGACAAAGCGACTGCTGCTTTGATCATTCAGATCCAGTGGGTTTGTCATCTTTTACAGAGGTTGGTAACAAATTATTATTAGGTAAGAAAAACAAAAACTCTATTGCTAGTTTCAGATGCTTCATGTTGGTCGTGTGTTGCTACAGTGTATGCATACTGAAGAGAACCACAAAAAAGAACTGTGAAAGTTTTTATGTTGTCCAGAGAATGATAGAGAAGGCAGAGGATTGGGATAATAAAGGGACAGGAAAAAGAATGTCTGAAGCAAAGATGCCTAAGGAATTAGGGAGACTGACTGAAGGTATATAGAATGTTATAGAAGGTCAGAGGTGATGTGGATCTTGTTTGCTGTGGTTTCTCATACCTGCCTGCCAATACTGAATTTTTTAAAAGAAACTGTAAGATATTTGGGTTAATTCAATTTGGTTTTTCTTCATTTTGGAATTAGCTCCTGATTCTTCACTGAAAAATGTTTATGGTTATATAAACATGTATGTGACTCAGAGTTAACTATGTGTGGATGAAAGCTAGCTTTAAATCTGTATGTATGTATGTATATAACTTGGATCCAACTGTGTATGTGTGAATATAACTATAATTGTTAAGATGCTGAAATTAGCTTATTTTTATTAGTCATCATGCACTATTGATATTTATGTGACAAGGACTTTGGCAGATGACCTAATTTGAGCATATAGCCTCCATGCTGAGTGTACAAATAGATTCCATGTACTAGAAATTGTTTTAATTTATCTGAAAACAAGTTTATAAGTATGTGATCAAGGTTGCAAAGACAGCTTATCTTGCCAGACATAGATCTTAAATCTAAGTTCAGAACATAGTTTTGAGAACAAACTTTTTTTAAGATTTAGAATGAAATACTTGTGCAGTGTAAGCTTACAGCAAGTAACTAGAAATAAAGTTTTTCTATTTGGATATTACCTGGGCAGCCCTCATATTTCAGAGATATGCAGAATATGGCATTTAAAATGTTTATTTCTCAGACAGAGACTTCCAGATCCTAACAGTAACCCAAGGTCTCCAAAGAAGATTATGAGACACCAGGATCTTCGTCTGAATTGAAGCAGTGCTAACCTGGGCAAGATGCCTGCTGCCACGAACCCGGCCTAGATCTGAGGACATTGGAGAATTGATTGAACCCTTTTGCCTAGACAAAGTAAGGTGAGTCTTCTCCCATATGTCCCTCTACTGTGGGGAAAAATCTCCCACCCTAAAGGCCTGGCAGCTGAAGATTGATGCTGTTTGGATACGTCTGCCTCCAGCTAGGTGGAGACCTGGGTATGGCTAACTGGGTATGGACTGGTCTCTGTTGTTCTTAGTAGATTCAGAAGTTGCTCATTCTGCACTTAGGTATAATTTATCCTTCTCAGATCTCTGCAAGTATTGATGACTGGGCTAGTTATAATTTTGTCAGCTTGGTAGAATTAGACAATCAGATCCTTCTCCAAGGTGATAGCTAGTTTTCAAGCTCATTTTATAAAGCCTGATTGAAAATACTAATATAACTAAAATTCTTATGTCTTTTTGCAATTTGTATGAGCTTAACAGACTCATAGAATTTGGATCCACCTCACAGAAGCCAAAAAGATTCCAGATAAGTACAGCCTAAGTTTTTCCCACCTGTCTGTCCCTAAGGATGATACTTCTCTCTTGGTTTGGGGACTCCTGCCCTTCCCAAATTACTAAGACTGGGCCCAAGATTTAAATTCTAACTTTTGTTCTCAGTTTTCACATATCTCAACAGATTTCCACTTGACTAAGAGCTCTGGACTTGCTGGAAGCCTGTGAACCAGTTCTACGGATTTGGGCTGTTTCCTGTCTCTCAGCCACTGGATCAGACAGCTATGCGCTCCTGACAGAAGCCCTGGAGCTTAGTTCCTTTACTAGCTTTTCAACCTTTTGGGGCCCTGAGAACAGCGCCCCAATGTCAGCTCGAAGCAGCAAAGAGAATCTACTATACCCTGGTACACCCCCAAATCCCAAAACAGTTGAAATGCTAAGTTAAAAGGAAACCTGACATAGGAGACAAATCTTTTTGTAAAGGCCAAAGGTCCCTACAGCCTAGAGTTGGCTTTGCAAGTCAGGTCCCATTTGCTCTTTTGAGACCTTGCAGATAAGTTTGGGCCTGCAGGGGTGGGGCACAAGACCATCTTCTAGAGCATATTGCCAGAGTCTCATGATTGAGACAGTACCCAAAGAGAAAATGGGGGAATGAAGGACCCTGGGTTCTAGGGCTTGACCCAGGTATTCAGTTCAGGTATTCAGCAGAGCACCCCCCCCATGAGAACAAGGAACTAAAAGTCTGTCCCAGGAAACAGAGTGACCCAGCCCAGATAGCCATAATCAACTCAGATAGGACATAATGGTCTGGTCGAACCTGTGATTAAAATACCAGAAGTTCCAAGCAGAATAGCGGTGACCAACACCCAACACCCGGTTGTAAAAGCCTCCTGCTCTTGCTTCCCCGAGGCAGGGAGGTGTGAAGGCCAGCCCCCCTTCCAGGACAGAAAACATAACGACCACTAACAGGTCTCTCTTCCTTGTCCCGGCACCCAGTCTCCATTGGGCATGTAACACCGGGCTCACCCCATGTGTCTCAGTTGCTAGCTTTAATCAGTCTAGAGATTTCTGTGTCCTTGTCCAAATTTACCCCAGGTTAGTCTACTATGCTGCTGAAGAATTTGAGGAGCATTTCATAGGCAGAACTCATTTCCCCAGGGAACCTATCAGTCTGACTCTAGCTGTA
>PVIH01010098.1:0-77740 GCA_004025045.1 Sigmodon hispidus
CTTCTAGCAGAAAATTGTGGGGAGAATAATTTGCATGTGAGTGTCAATGTAGATGCAGTCAGTCTGATAACTAAGATACCTGTAGCAAGTAGAAAATGTATACCAAATTGATAGACTAGACACATAGATGATTTATGTTCTAGGCATGGACATAAATAATGCTATGCAAAACAACAAACAAATAAAAACTGATAAATTAAAAAAAAAAAAAAAAAAAAAAAAAATAAAGGCACATACCACCACCGCCCGACATGAGTGCCATTTTAAATAGACAAAAGGGGCAGAGTCTTGGTCAAATTGAGATTTGGATGGTCATTTTCATGGCCTCATAGGATTGCTCCTGCTTGGTAGGGGGAGACAGGGAGTTTCAATTATGGGATAATTGCTCCCCTTTGGGAGATCGTGACATCATCATGGGGTGATCTGTCTATAAAGCTTCACTGTTCTTGAAATCCAAGGTTTAAGACAATGATTAGAGACTCAGAGGAGCTTTTTCAGGGATCTGGGACAGAATGTTCTAAAAACGCTAACAGTAAAATAGTTTATTTGCTCATCTGTCTGCACTTTGAGCCTGGAAAGGGGGGATGAGGCGGGTCAGATAAATTAAGTGTTAATCGACACATACACTGTAAGCTCCCGCTGGGCCACCTGCTCATGTTTGCTCCTGGCTGGTATTGCATTCTACTGCTGCTGAGCATTAAGAGTTTTCATTTTTTCATCCACCTTGTCACTCCCTCGAGGTATATAAAAGTCCTCCATGAGCCACTGAGATGGCTTACCAGGGAAAGTCACATGTTGCTAGGCTGGGGAACTGAGTTCAAGCCCTGGGACTTACATGGTGGAAAAAGAACTGACTCCTGTAAACTGTCCTTTGACCTACACAGGATGCCGGGGCATGCACACACTCATACACATACATCTATACCCGGGATAAATACACAAATCGTAATAAAAGCTCTCCTTGTTTGGTCATCCTTTTGTGTGCCTACTTCATTCTCAGAGGAACTGTCTCGGTGAGTAAGAAGGTTCCAGACAGACACCATAACCTTTGCTCAGCTCTTCTCATGAAGGTCCCCACAGACACAAACATGCCACTCCTCATCACGCATAGGACAGTTCTCCACGAGTTTCACTGCATCCTGTTCTCACCACGGCCTCCCACATAGGTTTGACTGGCAGAAGAACCAGCGACAATCACATTCAGCAATGCTTGTCACCCAACAGCTATGGGTCCATAACTTCTGCTTTTCAAAACCCTACAGAGAAATCTGCTCTCCAGACAAAGTATTAAGTTTTCAAAGGCACTGGGTCCATTTTCTATAAATGTAATCATTTGAAGCTAATATTTTCCTCCATTCTTTTAAAGCAATGATGATATTTAAGGTTTGTAAATTTTACCTTTTCTGTCAGAAACACCATTTGGGGACACATGGACTTGGCAAACAAATTTAGAAAAAGGCACACTTTGCTTCACTAGGGAAGCTGTAGATCCTAACAGTCAGGGTATATTTTCTGGAACATAGATATGACCAATAACAAGTTGCTCATGGGACAGCCTGGAGTGAATCGGGGCGGCGGGGGTGGGGGGATGATGTTGTGTGCGACAGCATCTTTGAGATGGACGCTTTTATCCAGTTCTCTAGATGTTGCTGCAGGCTTTGGTGGTCCCTACATCATGGTGAGTAGGTTGTGCCCTGTGTCTAATCTCATTGGTTCCCTCCTCCCTGCAGTTAGATGGCCTGCTTCAGCTCTGCCTCCACGGACAGGAGGAGGAAGGAACAGGTCATCTTCCGCATTCACAGGCTTTGGCTCTGTTAGAAATTTGCACAATAGAAAACAGATTGTTTCCGCTTACTTGCTCTGATTTGCTTGCCACCTTTATTGCTTTCAGACCTCCACAGGTCTTGCTAACCCAGGCAGCACTGGAATAAATTTCTCTACTTTTGTTCTTTCCGTGTGCAACTTAGTTGCACTACATAAATCTAGCTTCCTGTTGGCTTTATTGGACTCAAAGCATGACTAGCTTAAGTTTTATACAAATATTAAATTAACATTCCCTATGCAAGCAAAACCTATAATCATTAATTTGGGTTTGGTTTAAACCAGTGATTCCCATCTAGGGCTGCACATTGATAAAAATCACAGCCGCTTTATAAAAATTCCCATGCTAGAGGCCCATGCCTCAAAAATCTATTTTAATTGATTTGGAGTGGGGCCTGGGCATTGATTTTTTTTTTTTTTTAAAGCTCCCTGCTGATTCTAATTGCAGCCAGGATCCAGGAGCATTGTTCTGAATGATGCCTGAGAAGTGTGTTAATTTAGCTGGGGGAAGACAGTCATTGGAATTGCCTGGCTGCTTTTGTCAGCTTTCAGCCCTGTATCTGGAGAGGAACAAAGCCAAAAATCACTGCGCAGTTATGTAAGGTGTGGAGGACCAGCCACTTCCCAAACTGGCTCATTACTGGGTGTATATTTCATCCAGGGCAATCGGAAGCAGTGATGTGGAAGTACTCGGTGGGAACTAACTGCGTGCTTTTTAACTATAGATCCCAGTAATATTAGATAATAACCAGTCTACCGAGAGCAGAAAGGATGAGACAATTAAAAAAAAAAAAAAAAAGAGTTCTTACAGTTTCACTACCTGCCCTGAAAATGCCTTTCTGCTTCAGGAATACCTGCTCCTAATAAGCCCTGTAACAGATTTATGTTGCCTTGAGTTTCAAGGCAACATCACTCTACTAAATTATGATGATGAGAGGTTCAGGTCACTAGGCTGGGAGAGGAATTTCTGGCTCAGTGTGTCTTAGGCTGAGTAGGGAAGACAATTCAGGCAGCAGATATAGACCAAAGGACAATCCCTGAGCAGGCAATTCTGAGCCCCTTAAGAGTCAGCGGGCTGGTCACTGCTCAGCAGGATTTCTAGGTCTTCCCTGGGAAAGATTGGCCCATTAGCTCACTGGCTGCATTAGAACTTAATTTGTGGGTTTTCCCCCCCAACATTGTCAAGGGAACAAACACTTTTCAAAAGGCAGAGGACCACTAAAGGAGATTCCTTCTCTTTAGAGAAGACCTCACTAAGAAGTGTTTGGTGCCTCTGGGGATGAGAAGGCCATTGACCAACTGAAGCCAGAGGAGGGATTAGCTCACAGAACAGAAGACCGGATGGATGTAGAAAGTGCTGCCAGAGAAAGGGATTGCTACTTGGGATTCAAGCTCAGGTCTGATTGTGGGTTTAAAGAATGGTCATCTTTTAAATACATCAGGCTAAAGAGTTAGATATTTCCCTGAGGAAGGAAACACATTAAATTCATAGACTGAATTCAGTCTTCTGCATCCAGTGGACATTTCCCTGGGGCCAATTCTCCCAGTACAGCATCTGCCTGGGTCTTAATGTAGCAGCACTGGCTGGCCTGCACGTGGGGCTACCCAATCCCACACTGTCTGGAAGCTGACACTTAAGGTTTCAACAGTGCTTCCTTTACAAACAGATGACAGTGTGAGGAAAGGCCTAACTGGCCTAGACACTTGACACTTCCTGAAGGACCTTCTTTACAAAGACACCCAGATTAACCTTGACTTTCCTCAAGCTCCCTTGTAGCCCCCAGGTGGAAAGGGGTCCCCAGGCCTGTCACAGTTCCCTAGTGTGACAAAAGTAGGGGTCTGGATACCTGGTCATGCCAGCTCTCCTGCTCCAGGGTCACTGACCAGCTTTCGCGCCATAAGCCAGGAGAATCTAACAGACAAGGTGCCCAGAAAAAAATGGGCTCAAACATTGTCAAAGCTGAATCTTGAGGAGTCTATCTGTCCCCCACAGTCCTTGTCTTAGTCTTTAAGTGTAAACAGCCAACCACACACTAAAGACTGAGTTCAATTCTTTACCCAACTAGCAAAATACGAGTGCCAATTTTGCTCAGGTAGATTTCTACCTATCAATCGTCTCGTTCCATGGCTGACACAGCCCTGCATTTGTATTGTCCTCTGAGCTACACCTCAGTGAAAGTGGGGCTCCCCTGCTGCAGCCAACCTCACTTGCTCATCCCTCATGCTCCCGGTGGAAGACTCTTCTTGACCTCTGTTGAACGATATTCATGTCTGTGTGATGTCTCTAACCAGCACTGAAAGCCAAATCGCCAAGCTGAAGTCATCAGGAAAGAGGTATTGGGAATCATGAGGTAGGAATGTAAAGCTGAAACCTGTTAAAACATTCATAACTGTTCCATTGCCTCCTGGTGTGGTGTTACCTTACTTCTCAGAGCCTCACAGCACGTAGATAGCCACTGGGGGTGGGGTAGAGGCAGAGAATCTGTGTCAACAATCAGGAGAGGGGTCTTTTGTTTAAATTGACTCTGTGGTATGTGGCCAGTATCTGTTTTTCTCTGGGCCTCAGTTTCTCCCACTATTGAATAAAAAATGTAGGCCAGCTTTCTGTCTACTTTAGGATCCTGGAACTTTGTAATTTAATGCATTTCATACGACAAACATATTGGAGAAGAGGGCAGTTCCTGTGGTTTGTTAGGCAGCGCTCATATCACACAATGCTCCGGGCCCTAATTTACTCTTTTTCAGGGGTTCCAACTTAAAAATATTTAGCATCACAAATGCCAGACCACAGCTGCACAAAACAGGAAAATCTTCTTAGGAAATGGACACAGACCCCTGGAGATGGGAAAACATTGCCTCAGATGAAAAGGATGTTTCCAGTGGACACAAAAATCAGCAGTATTGTGTCTGCTGAGGCTGTCTGCCCAGGTGGTTCTGGATGAATCTTGCCTACTCAGATCTTTGGCTCTGGGCAGTTCTTTTCCACTCAGTGTTGGTCTTAATGATGAATGCAGGTTGTCTAAGCCTTCTGGACCCAGCTGTCCCAGAAACCAGGCTTGAAAATTACTTCCAAGTTCATCTGTGGACTGTCTGGCTTTTAAATGCTTCCTCCAGAGACAAAAGCTCATAAAATGCTGTCTCTGCTGTTAGTCTTAGAGATCTGCGTGTGGTTCTCACTTGATGCCCTGTGTGTCAAGAGGCATCATGTGCCAAGTAGGGAAGTGTCTAGCGCAAGGCTGACAAAGAGGTCAGGGGGAGGGCATCCTGGTGACATAAAGGTTGCACTTAGGGTAAATTCTCTGCTACCCTTTCAAGGAAGGTATTTCCACGCCAGCCAGCCAGCTAGCCAGCCAGCCCAGTGACCTCCAGATACCCACTGCAAGCCCAAGACTGGGAATGAATTACTACATTGCTTTTTTTTTTTTTTTTAAACTATTTCAAAGAACAACAATACACCCTAACCACTTTGGGTGCAGGGCAGAACTGGGCAGCTTTCTGGAGTTCTTCACTTTCTGAAACGGAAACTTACTGTTATATTTATTCCCTGGACAATGTGTAGAGCTGCTTAGAATGAAGTACATGCATCTACATGGAAGATCAGCTAGCTGTCTCATCCAGTCTCGGGTCTTACATCTTTTCATGCCTCATCCTCCCCACCCCCTTGGCAGAGAAACTTTGGTCTCATTGCTCAGAGCTTTGCAGGGAGGAGCCACAGGCAGAGAAGAGTGTCTCCAGGCTTACCTGCAGCAGCATCTCCAAGGCTCCCTAAGCTTCCCAGGCGGCACCAAGAGTAAATTGTCCAATTAATGCTATCTTGGCCCACTCACTAGATTGAGATAGCCCTTTTCCCTTCAGAGGCCACTACGGAGAAGGCAGTGTTGAGTGACTGACTGAGTGAGTTTGGTGACAGGATCCCACCCTGCAACCCAAGCTGTGTCGGTTCCAATTAAGGACTTGTAGCACTTACCACACTTAGCTGGAGATTTTCATAGGAAGTTTTACTAAGATAAAGTAGAAAATAAACAAAACTTAGATACGGCAGTGTAGTGGGATTATACTCTGTTGTGAATATTTGTCCCACTTACCAGTTTAATAAAAAGCTGATTGGCCAGAAGGCAGACAGGAAGTGTGGGCGGGGCTACCAGACTAAGAAAACTGAGTACAGGAAGAACAGAGACAGATGCCACAGAGACACAGGAAAGAAGCTGAAACGCTGCTCTGAGGAAAGGTACCGAGCCACATGGCTGAACAAGATGGACTGAGTTCAGATGAAGGCGGTAGAAAGTTATATACCTGAGCCCTAGATCAATCAGGGTAAAATTAATATAAACCTGTGTGTGATTATTTGAGGCTAAGTGGGGCTGAGAGTGGGACCAAACCTTGAGACTAGCCTGGAAAGGCCAGCCAGAAACCTGATACAACGTGGCCACACTTGCAGCATACAGCTTTCTAAATACGAGGTAAACCACATTTGTAGAAAGACTTAAGCATGTATTTTAAGACTCTATAAGCCTGTCCCCTAGTACTGTACTGTGTGATGGGGGAGCCCCTGGCCTCTTGTTCTTGACCACTTGAGATGTAGTCAACAAGACCTGAGGTGCTGCAAAGGTGAACTGCACAGTGAACTCCGATCTACTAAGAGTGTGTGGGGCTGGCCAGATGACTGAGCAGGTAAAGGAGCAGGGAGGGATGAGGAAGGAAGAGAGCTAGCCAGGGCCAGGATGCTCTGAGAGGGAGGAAACAACGGGGTAAGGAGACACCACAGCCACGAAGTTGGGGAAATAGGCCCTGGCACCTCCTCCCCTTCCATCTATTTGGAGTGATCCTTAGGCTAGGGAGTTGAGTCTGAGGAAACGCCTCTGGGATGAACTTTCTCCCCTTAGGTAAATTTTCAGTTGTCTAGTTTGATCTTACTAGAAAATTTGGAAAGTACCAGGCTAACTACTGCCAGAGCTAAGGGCCTGAGCAGAGGCAGGGAGGTTATATATGAGGAAAGAGAGGTGACCTTGCTTCCCACCTACCTACCTACACACAAAACCAAGGGGTGTTGAGGTCCCCCAGAGACCAGGCTTTAAGGGCCAGCTGGAAGAGCTGTGCCCTGCTCAGGCCAAGCTACTTACCGGACAAGGAAAGGGAGCCTACAAGGGAGCTGTGAAAACATCCAGAAAAGGAAATGCCATGGTGGGGATACAGTGGGCACAAGGGAGCCATTTTAGAAAGCAGGCTACATCTACAGCAGGGTTGATTTTCCCACCCAGAGAAAAGGCAGCTTCACATTTGGGAAGAAGGCAATTTGAATGTAAGCTGCTGAAGAGCTTGCCTGGAGGAGCATGCATTGTGTGCTTGTCAAGGTTCTGGAAATGCAGGGGGATTGTGTCTTCCCAGAGCCAATGGCAAGAGCAACCAAGCCTTGAGGGTGCAGCAGGAATCCTCTGTGCCGTTGACACCAAGTGAGCGCTGGCATAAGAGGCCATCATATATCTAACTGCCCTGTCACCTGACCTCCATGTGCACCGGAAGCACCTCTGTACTCATTTATTTCTTTTGTCAAATAGACCGTTAGTGCGCCCCTTGCCCTGTGCCAGCATAGTGTTAGGTACCAAGAGAGATGGACACAGATATAGGAAGGTTTGAACCATCAGGGATTTAATAGTCAAACTGATAGGCATATAAGTAAGCCTTTAATGTACAAAAGGACCATCCAGGGGAGGAGCTGATTTCAGTCAGCAGGGAGGATAGAGAGGAGGCGGCTGTAAGTGGAGAGCTGAGAAAGAGGCACCAGCTGAGAGAAAGGCCTGAGGAGAACCAGAATTCCCTCCCTGATAGTCACCTTTCTTGTTGCCATGGCAAAATCCCCAAGAGATACAACTGGAAAGGAAGAGGGATTTATTCACTCTTAACTTCAGAGTTCAGTCCACGTCCTTGGGCACAACATGGCACGTATGAAGAGATTCTTCACCTCACAGGGGACAAGAGGTAGACAGAGAGGAGAATACAGGGACTGACCTTAACCTTTGAGGCTCACTTCAGTGACCTTTGCCCTCCAATTAGGGTCCACTTCCTAAAAGTTTCTAGAATCTCCAAATATAATGCCAACCGCTGGAGACCATACATTCAGCACATGAGCCTCTAGGGTTATTTATATTCCAACCATAAATTCCACAGGGCAGTAACAGAATTCAGCAGCAAATCTATCTCGCTGCCGCCACTCCTTTCTTCTTTTCCTTTCCTGCCCCGACTTCTTCATTTTTCCTTTGAGCCCAGGTTGGCCTTATGGTTCTCCTGCCTCAGCCTCCCAAGAGCTAGGACTGTGGGTGTACATTATCACACCTGTTTGGCAAGTATTTCTTGAATACCACCCCTTCAGTAAGAACAGAATGCATAAATTAGCATAAAGATTTATTAATCTAATCTGGGTGGGGTGGTGCACACCTTTGAACCCAGCACTCGGGAGACTGAGTCAGGCAACTCTCTATGAGTTTGGGGGGCAGTCTGGTCTACAAGCTAGCTCCAGGGCTGCATAGTGAGATCTAGTTTTGCTTTATTTGTGTGTGTGTGTGTGTGTGTTTATTAAGGGAAAGGAAAAGAAAGGGAGGAAGAAAGGAAGAGAAAAAATGTCTTCCAGTCTGGGCATACTGTCACAGTCAGGTTTCCTGAAGATGGAGCTGACATTAGCATTTCCATGGCTAAGGATGAGATCTTGGCTTCTCCTTCTGCTTCTGACCATTCTGGAATGGCCTTTGGTGAGCTGCTAAAGAGTATGTGCAGATGTGAGGAGTTGATATCTGTGGAAAGATCCTTGGGTCAGGATCCCAAGTTTCCTGGCCAAGGTGACCGAGACTGCCAAGAGCAGCTCCGAGCCTCTGAAGAGCTCCTGGGTGAGAATGTGGAGGGCTGCTCCCACTGGGCCACTGCCTGGAGGCCTCTGCTTGTCTCCACCTGACCTCACTCGAGAGTGAGTGTATCCTCAGCTTTGCCCCTTACCCTGTGGGAGCTGCTTCCCTGAGCTGGACCTCTACGCCCCACCCATTCCCACCCCCTCACTTCTCCCATTGCCAGCAAAATACTTTCTCTTACAGAAGAGCTGGTGGGGTCCAGCTGCGACTACACCTATGCCCGGGGAATCTGGATATAGCACACTAATCCCTTCAGAGACTCCCTCCTTCCCCAGCTCATCCCTATGAAATGGAGCCCTCTGGTCTTCCCACTACCAACTGCTGCTGGATCCTTTGACAGGCTGTCATTAAGGATGCCCTCCCAGCCACAGTAACCTCCAGCAGAAGGAATGTAAAATTACAGCATGCCCACAAATGCTGTCTCAGGGAAAGAGCATGGAGAGGGTGCGCCAGTTACAAACAACCCAAACTTCCTATGGACCTAACATGACATGGCTGTGACAGAACCAAGGACACAGAGAGAGATGTCTCTCTCAGCTGGTGAAGTACTTGCCCCAAAGCATGAGGGCCTGAGTTTGGACACCTAGCAGCCATGTAAAAGCTGGACACCGTTGGCTTCCCTAAAATCTCTGTGCTGGCTAGAATGAAGAGAAGGAGACAGGGATAGGCAGGTTCCTGGAGCTTCACTGCCTATCATCCAGTCTAGCCAATCAGCAAACTCCAAGTCTGATGAGAAATCCTGTCTCAAGAAAGTGATGGAGATTGCCCCGCCCCCCGAAAATATGTATACACTGTGACACACACACACACACACAAGCAGAGCCTAGAAAGCACTGGGTTCAACTCCTACCACAGTGTGTATGTGTGTGTGATCAACAACAAACCAAACCCCACCAACCAACCGACAAAACAAACAAACAAAAAGACAAATCAATAGCAAGATGGGTTTGCCTACCATCCCCAAGAATGTGCTGTCTTCTATAACCCTTGCACTCTCCCTGGTTCTCCGGGCCTGCTCAGGATACTCTGTGTCTCCTTGCCAGCTGGACAATAAATGCATGACTTCGTAGACTGGCTTGCCTCAATCTGCCAGAGGTGACTCCTCTGCCCACACATTGTGGGCCAGAAGATCAGCTCAGCAGTAGACTCACCAGTGCCATTGTCATCATCATTACCATCAGCCAGGATTCCTGAGTTGCAAGGATCTTAACAATTGGCTCCTTACAGGTTGCTTTCTATTCTCCCAGTCCAGTGGCCCTATTTGAAGATGTCAGGGCCTGTTACAAGAACCATAGTGTTTTATTCTGTGACTATCTTACAGGAAAGAGCTTGTCTCCATTTGCGATGATGATACAGTTGTATAATTCTACATATAAGGCCAAGCCCAAACATACCACCATAAGGGACTCAGGGTGGCCGTCTTATTTTAGTGAGGTTCTAAAGGTTCCAAAGAAGGAGATTGTTATGTAGCAGTTTTCTCTAAGATTGAAATATTCCATCCTTTCTGGAAGCTCTTTAAGCAGGGAGGTAAACAACTCAGAAATAGCTTCAGGAAGTCCCTGAAACTGACCAGATTTACTGGGCCCCTCCCTGCCAGAGTAAATAACAAAAACTGCAAAGAAACTCATCAGACAACTAAGATGCAAAGACTCTGAGACCAGACCAGCTTCATGGAAGAAGCAGAAACCAGTGGAGCTACATGGAGGAGGTTTTTACACCAGTCACTTGGAAAGGACACTCTCCAACCTGGCTGCCTGCAGGCTGCAGAGTGAGCTCCAGGTTGCTAGCTTTTGTGAGCTGTCACCCATACTGGCAAGGGTAGGGGCTTTGGTGATGCAGCCGTCTTTGAGTCATTTCTGCTCCTGTAACACCTCACCCATATTCCTGAAAGTGACCCCAATACACTTATTGGTTCAGCAAGTTGGACTTTGGCCGTATCCATATTTGTCATGTGATTCCTATCTGGGGTGAATAGATGTATGTTAGTCTCCCCAGGAAAAGTTCAGCCACACAACAAAGGTCAGTCCCAGGGCCATCTAACAAGGTTGCCTGCTTGTTGCTGATTGTTTTATGTTGTGGAATATTAGTTTAAGATGTGTTACATCAGTTTATGCTGTGGAATATTTGTTTAAGGACGCAAAGATGTGTCGCACTCTTTTATGTTACAGTTGTTTAACTCTGTAAAGCTGTGTTACTGTGCCTGTCTAATAAGGAGCTGAAGGGCCAGTAGCTAGGCAGAGAGAGAAATAGGTGTGGCTGCCAGACAGAGAGAATAATAGGAGGAGAAATCAAGGCTCAAGAGAAGAGGAGGAGAGGAGGACACTGCGGGCCAGCCACTCAGACCCAGACCCAGCCAGAGCGGGGAGGGAAGGAAGGGGTACAGAGCAGAAAAAGGTAAACGCCCAGAGGCAAAGGTAGGTGGGATAATTTAAGAAAAGCTGGCTAGAAATAAGCCAAGTTAAGGCCAGGCATTCATAGATAAGACTAAGTCTTTGTATTTATTTGGGAGTTGGGTGGTGGGCCCCCAAAGAGGGTTTTTGTTTGTTTTTAAAAAAAAAAAACAACTACAGTTCTATGTGTCTCCAGTGGACTTGGGATGGACATGGGTAGAATGTAGGTATGAATGCCAGGCAGCCTCCACCTTCACAAAAATGTTGTTCCTGCCCCTCAGCTGATACACAAGTCAGTGCTGTATGGCAGGAAATGCCATGTTCCTGTCCCCGGCGTGGGGCTGTGGGGACAGGTGGCTCACTGGTTTACTGCCCGAGATTAGAGGCTCAGGGGGCAGTGAAGTAGAAAAGCAGATTGTGACTCCATCTCTTTCCACGGTTACTAAGAAAAGAGAAGACACGGGCCCAGACAGAACTCCGACAAATGCATGTGTGTGCAGTGTGTTCACACCCCAATTTGCTAGAGGTCACCACTCAGTTCTACCATCTCTTTATATACGCTGGAAGGACTCAGTTTCTGTTCCTCTGACATAGTAATAGCCTGAAATAAAAAGTCTAACTGTGAGGGGCAGTAAATGCTTTCCTTGTCTAGGGGAGTTAGAAAGTGGGTATAGAAGTGTATATTACACCATCATCAATTAAATAGATGTTTGTAATTGCCAGGTCAGGAACTATTCCAGCATCCAGAAGGATGTTGGCTGGGTTTCCAGCTTGCAACTGACATAGGGCTCAACTCCATGATTTAGACTTACGTTTTCTCTCACTTTTCTGTTTTCCTTTCTAGTGAAAATACAGGCCCTTTGTGTGCAGTCTCTCTAATTTTTAGAGCACTCTATTCTGTAGTTCCTGTGAGGACACACTGAGGGCATTTCTAAACCTATAATCCTGGGCTGTAAAAAGGATCTGGGGGACTGATCAAAGGCGATCTGCCAGTTTATGACCTCTCCTCAAGGCCTCTTCCCTTCTCCCTGACAGCTTTATAGGAGTCTTTATTTTCAGCTCCCTCTGGATCAAAGACTTGGATGCAAGGGTCTCCTCCACCCCCACTTGTCAGGGAAGGAACGGATTACCCCGAATTAAAAAGAATTAAAATCTTAAGTAAAGTGGGTTTACCCACCTCCCCCCCCTCCCCGGGGGGGGGTGGATCACTGTGTGTGTGTGTGTGGGGGGGAGGGAACCAAAGTCTTTCAGGCTCACCAAAGGACAGGGACAGAGGTAAATCTCTGGAGTGACCTTTCTGGCCTTGCAGCTCGTCCCCCCCATCCTGTTCCCCCACTTCTCCAGGACTCCTTCTCATCACTAGCTTTCAAACAGAAGGAAATTCTCTGATCTTTTGTACACAGTTAACATCTACAAGTCTCTATGTTTGTTTATAAACTTCTTCATCTAGCTCAGCCCTTCTCTGTCCTAGCAACCAGAACGCTAAGCTGCCGTCTTTACTGTCTGGGACATTGGAAGCTTCCACTAAACCCCAAAAATGAGGCCTCAGAGATCTGAGGTGGTGGGGCTGCAGAATTCAGGGCACAGCTGGGCTCACTCAATTCTCTTGACTACTTTTCTGATTGCGCCCCCACCCCCCACCCCACCCCCACCCTGCCCTTCCCTTGGCACAGCAGGATTTAGGTCCTACTGGGTTAAGGCACTCAAGGAAGTTTCCTTGAAGGCTGGAACTGCCTTAGTCCTGGGATGCTCTGTGCCCACGTCTGATAGGAAATGAATTAAGAGCCCCTGGCACAGGGAATTTTAGAATCCTGACCCACACTCAGGCCAACTCAGCCCAGCAGATTCTCATAGTAAGGGGTGTTGGCAGAGGCAGAAATTCCTTTCCCAAGTCATGAAATCTTATTTGAAGGAACTTGGAGCCTACCTAAGACATACCCCACCATGGTTTAGAAGAATCTACAGAAAAGCAAGACAAACCCAGAGTCCCAAGCAAGGAGGCCCGTGTGAGATTCAGGAATCATCATGTGATCTCAGCTACCCAAAGCCTGCAATAGGAGAGTCTTGAATCTGGGGCCAGGCTGTCTACACAGTGAAATTCTGTCTCCAAACAAGCACTAAAATAAAGTAGTTAAATAAGTTCAATAAGAGTAGGCCAGGGATGGGACTTTCCTGGTAGAGGGCTTGCCTTACACAGGAAGCCCTGGGTCTGACCTGCAGCACCACATAAGTGGGCATGGCGGTGTTATGTTTTGATAACTCACATTCCAGGTGTGGCTGATGGATGGTGATGGTTGGGGGCGGGGGCTTGCCCCATGTGGCAGGGTGGAAGGCATTGCAGGGAGACACACTTAGACTGGGCCCACATGGAGAGACTTTATAGTTATGGACAGAGGGAGAATCGATAGATGGATAGAGGGATACACACACACACACACACACACACACACACACACACACACACACACACAGAGGGTTTGAGGAGCAGGTCCTCTGGCAGGGTGAGAGAAGGAAAGGTGAAGGGGGAGGTCAAAGGTGAGACTCTTCCTTAAATGGAGCTTGACGCCAGAACTGAGGGCGGGGCCAGGACAGAACGTCAACAAGTGGCACACGCCTGGAATTACAGCACTCAAAGGGGAGACAGAAAAATAAAAAGTTCAAAATTATCTTTAGTGCTGAGTGAGTCTGAGGCAAGCCAAGCCTGAAAGCCTGTGCTACAGCCTGAGACCTCTTTTAAAAAAGAAAAAAAAAAAGAGGAAGGAAAGAAGGTACCTTCCGCTCTAGCTCTACAGGCAGCCTTTAGGAGCTTGGGGTGGTCTTTAACTTCGGGAGACTTTGTTCTCTCTAGGACTGCTAGCTGAATGCTGACTTGATGGGGCTTAATTACAATAGATTTGGAGAGTTGCTTTGGGAGAGCTGTATCCCAGGTGTAAAGCCTCAAATATAAGCTTTCGGGCTACAACACTGCGGCACCCCACATCCCTGTGCATGCTGGCCCGACAGGTGTCTCCATCCCTGGTGCCCCAGTTTGGGTAAGAGCCTCTGCTTCTCTCACACCCGGCCCCTCCCTGCTCTCCCTCTCCTTCCCCTGCACACCACTCTGGGCCCCGTCTGGAATGCATCCCACCCTCCTCTTCTTTCTGCTCAAGCTCTGTGGCTGGTTTCCAATCCTAGCTCTTCCTCCTATAGGTCTTATCACTACCCTGCACTTGGGCTATTTGAAAAGGCTGCAGACTGGCAGTGTGGTCGCACCCTAGGACAACCTACCCAGATTTGCATTCCAAGATGAAAGTCTATGTGTGCACAGGGCTGTGTTCTTAACTGCTGTTTCTTGAAGTGTGTTTCCTGGACCTACAACATCAACATTACACAGATATTTGTTAGAAAAGCAAATTGTCTCACTCCTAGGCCTACTGATTTAGAAACTCTAGTGGGATACTTGAGCCCTCAAATGATTCTAAGACACATTCAGGTGTAAAGACCACACACGATCTCTATCCTATGATATTTCCCAGCACCCCATGTGTAAGGATTCCTGGCATTCCACGTAGCTGAGCCAACTCTGGCTCAGGTGGGATGCACCTTGTACAGAGGCACACCCCTGAGCGTGGCTTTGTAAACCCTGCAGCATTGCGAATGGAAGCACCTCCATGGACCCATGACACATACCCGTACCCACCCCTTCCCTTAAAAGAGACTGTGACTGTGCACACATGCTCTGGTCCCTTTTTCTCTGTTCCCTGACTTCTGTCCTGCTCCTCTGCTTCTTCACCCGCCTGGGACTCCTCTCTTAAATAAACTCTAGTGTGTGGCCTTGTTAGTGTATATTTGCTCTCACGAGTGAAACTAACACTGTGGGCATCCACCCATGGAATGGTGCTGTCCTGAGATTCTTGATTTTACCACATCTGATGAGGCCTCTGAGTTGAATGTGAGGACAGCAGAAGTAATTATCAGCAGATAGAAGGCACATAATGCGGGGCCAGCATTCTCCTTGCCTGACCTCCCAGTGCAGTCAGTGTTCACTGGACACATAGTGGGACATGTGGGATGTTGTGGATTAGGAAGATGTGTCTTTGCATCTCCTTTTTATTAAACCAATCAGAAGGCACCTTTGCATCAGGTGCCTTCTGATTGGTTTAATAAAAAGCTAAATGGCCAATAAATAGGCAGGATTTGGGGGGCAGAGGAAGCACTTGGAAGAAGAAGGGCAGAGTCTTGAAGATGTAGAGCAAGCAGCAAGGACTTTACAAAGTAAAGGTAACTGAGCCACATTAAAAATGCAGATTAGAAGATATGGGTTAATTTAAGTTACAAGCAATAGTTAGAAGCAAGCCTAAGCTATGGGCCGAGCTTTCATAATTACTGAGAAGTCTTCATGTGGTTATTTGGGAGCTGGCTGGTAGGACAGAAAAATTTACCTACAGTGGATGTCAGACCCAAAGTGGGCACAGGATAAGGGAGCTCCCGCTATCACTGAGGTGGGCTTGTAACAGCTGTAGAAGCTGCTTTTATTGGGGAGCACTGCCTCCTCCTTTGAGCTCTCAAGGAGACTAAAAGCAGGACAGAAGCCTGGCATCTCTGCCTTTGCTTTGCAACTGTCTTCTTTGCCTCAGGTAACCTGCTCATTTCTGCATATAGACATGATGATCACTCAAGGAACCAGTGACTCGCAAATCAGTCTTCCTGTAAAGCTAAAGGCCAAAGGTCAGAGCAACTGAGTCATCCATCGTACTGTCAGAGTGTCCTGTTCTAGACTTCCAAAGGGTGACTGAAGATCTCAGGTTAATGTCTGAATCCTGCTGTTATTTTGGATTCTAGGAACAGCAGAACCAACCAATACCCAGATGGAGGCCTTAACCTTGATGGTAAAGTTGCACCCTGGGGCATCAGTTATCATCTCCTGCGATCCAGCTTCTTCATTGAAACAACAAGGGCTTCTCCACTCCGTGTTCAAAACTTGGCCTGAGACAATGATAGTCAACCTAACCAGGGGATGTTTAAATAAGTATATATCTGCACTCTCGCTATTTTCTTTCCTTTATTTAAATCTAAAGCTGTCAGTGTCAGTAAACCAATTTTGTGTGAATGTGTGAGTGTATGTGTATGTGTGTGTGTGTGGTGCCATTGATCCAGAAGACATTGTTTAAGTACCCTCTTTCTGCTTTTCACCATTGCTCATTTCCTTAAAGGGTGACTTAGGACTTGTGACCAGGCCTAGCCTGTTGCGGCTGTGTCCTAAAACTCCAGTGACAGGAGAAGAAGCACATGAAGTTACACTTTTCCTAAGCACCAGGCCTTGACTTGTGCACAGCAGGGAAGGTGGTATTTTAAGAAACAAAAATGGGGGCTGAAGTGATGGTTAGGTGGTTAAGCACATTTTCTCTTCTTCCAAAGGACTCTGGCTCCATTCCCAGCACCCCACATGGCTGCTCATAATTGTCTGTAACTCCTGTTCCAGGGGTTATAACACTCTCAGACATACATGAAGGCATAACACCAATGAGTGACAGAGAGAGAGAGAGCTGAAAAGGGAGCAAAACAACTTCAAAGAAAAGAAGAAAGGAAGAAAGAAAGAAAGAAAGACAAGAAAAAAATGGCCAAAGGACACTATCATATTCTTTTTTCCTTGTGTCTGATTTCCCCACTGTCACGAGCAAAATCTCGGGCATTTTCCCAGTGGTCAGCTGGAGACGAATTGAACAGAAAGCCCAGATACTTAATGGCGGTTCAATAACTTTTTATTGATGCTTATTTAAAATATACAATCTACATCAAACACATTAATCACACATTAATATGATCACACATTAATATAATCATATATTAATATAATCATACGACCTTTTTCTCGCCGTTATGTCTACACTTTTTGTCAATGCCCCACGAAGATGTGTAGTCAGGCCTCAGTCGCTAGTTCGGGCGGCAATTTGCTCAGAGCTTTGTTCTCCCCGTGCTTAGGATATGGGGTCTGGTCCTTCAGTGTCCCGGAAGACGACCAAGATCGGAGGGAATTTGACTGCAGAGCCTCCTCAGAGTTTCTAGGTGTTAGCTTCTGAGGGCTGGCTAGAGTTCCCTTTACTTCAGCCGAGAAGCTCCGGTCAGAACTCAGCGGCTTAGGGTCCGCTCCCCCTTAATATACTAATTCAGTAGTCAGGCCACATCACCCTAACAACTGGGTGAGGTAATCCTCCTCACTTATCTATCTATCTCACTCACCCGGCCTTTCACTCTATAACTCCTGATAGCCAGAGTGGCTTGAGTAAAGTGCTAAGAGGGTAACCTTCTGCTTATCTTTGCTCCCCTCTAGACCTCTATCTATGTCTTCACACATTATGTCACTCAGGCTAGCCTGAACTTGTCCAAAAAGACTTCCATTTTATGCTCTTTACACCCACACACAATGCCTGTGAATTGTAACACAAGGAACAGATAGAGAGATAGAAACAGTTGCTTTCTCTACATCCTCTTTTGCATGGTGAGTTGGAAGAGGGTAGAGAATGTGGCCCAGATATAAATGTATCTAAAAGTAAAATAAAAACAAGTAAATAAATTCCATACTGGGCTTCCCTTGTTTTAATGAGAACAAAATAAATACATATGTCTGAATTGCCATTTTAATGATCCTACATTCAAAGTAAATATTCAAATATTTGCATATGAGTGTCTTTGCACATCAAAAGAAGAGGTAAATTCAAGTTAGCAATTTAAGGTTTTTTTTTTTTTTTTTTTTACTTAGAACAGCAAATGCTAGATTAGATATACACACACACACACACACACACACAGACAAGTGAGAAGTCACAAAGACTGCAAGAGAAATGAAAAGCAACCCTTTTTATTTTACTGGCTCTGATAATACTATGACCTTGCTTATTTAAGCAAGGACCTGCTGCATTTGAATTCTGCACGGGACCCACCAAATGACATGACTCCTTCTGTCCTGTCTTATAGCCCGAAGTTTCTGATCCATCTGGCCTGAGATCCAGACCTGCAGTCCCACAGCCACTCAGCCCCAAATAATCACACAAAGGCTTATATTAATTACAAACCGCTTGGCCCATTACTTGCTATTTATTTATTTATTTTACTTAAAACAGCAAATGCTAGATTAGATACACACTTAACCCAACCCATTTTCATTGATCTGTGTATTGCCTTGTGCTTACCTGTGTTGCTTACTTGGGCAGCAGCTTACAGCATCTCTATGTGACTCTAGCCTTCTTACCCTTTTTCTAGGCTTGGGAATTCCTATCTGCCTATAAACTGCATTTTCATAGGCCAAAACAGTTCCTTTATTATCCAATGGTAATTCACAGCATACAGAAAGACATCCCACATCACTTCCCTTTTTCTAACTAATAAAACAGAAGGTTTCAATTTTAATAGAGAAAAATTACATATAACAAAACAGCTATCAAGCAAGAATTGCAATTAAAATATCTAGTCTATTTGTATTTAGCAAAATTAAAGAAAATATTCTATCATCTACCTTATTATTATGAGTCCAAAGTTTCATATCTAATTTACATTTTATTATAACTAAGGAAAACTATACTTATAACTATCTAATCTTCAACTCTATCAAAGACTGCAGAAGGATATAATATTACCTGAGTAAACAGGAAGTACAGTGCAAGGAACTTCAAATTCTAGAATGATAAAGACAACATTTGGCTGCCTGGACAGTCACCCAAAGTTTCTTTGTAACATTGGGGCATCCATCTTCAGCTTACAGGCCTAGAATCTCTGGCTCTCTGGCAGACCTTTCAGTGAAGCAGGAAATTTGAAAGACTGCTCTGCTCATTCTGACAGAGTTCATCAGTTGCTTCTCCCTGTGTGCTACAGAATGTCTGGCAGTTTTCTTTGCAAAGCAGGAACCTATAGGACCATCTCATCTTGTTCTGGCAAAGTTCCAGAGGTCGCTTTCCTATGGGTTCTGCATGTCCAGTTTATACTGTCAAGCAGTTGAGGCAAAAACAATTTCTTGCCCAGTGGCTAACTTTTGCCCCCAAAGAAAGTAAACTTCACATGGAGTTTCTTCAGTGCCCATTATCCTCTTGAAATAGATCTGTGCTGCCAGGAACAGCTAGGTCTCATTGTCAAGAAAAATCTAAGTTCTTAAAATATTTTAAAAGCCATATTCTGTAAGTATTTGAAGTGTTTGAAGATTACCTATCTAATTGAAATATATCTTTGTATATCTAAAAAAACTAACATGACTATAAGCTTGATTATCATACATGATTATTAATCTGTATTTTTAGTGATATATTACAATTTTGAATGAATTGCATAAACATTATACCCTAAACAACAGTAAAAGTAAACATACAATATAACAAAATGGTAGCTAGATATTAATCACAGGCAATTGATTGAAAGGTTAATATTTATTAAGGAGATCAATAACAATATACAATAGAAATAAGAAGTGGGAAAACTGGAATGATCCACCCAGGTGAACAGAACAGTCTTCCTTCCAAGCAATGGGGAAGCAGAGACAAGCACCCCAATTTTTAAATGGTTCCCAGCCACTCCCAAAGCTAAGCTTCAAAGTTCATAGGTGAATCCCATACCTACACTGGCCAAGAGGCCATGCCTCTAGGTCAAAATAATGCACTTGATTCCCACTATGCAGAATTAGCCTTAAATTTATATTAATGAATTAAAATCTATATTTTAAAGTATTTAAAACAAGTAGCTGTTTTTTAAAAGTAGATTCAATAATCTACCCTTTTATCCTATCACATCAAATAGATTGACTATGACTGCATTGACATTTCCTTTTTCCTTTTTCTTTTCTCCTCCAAGCCTATGGCCTATGTATATTTTTAAACACCATTTAGAGTTTTTATTTACTCTGTCTTTACTGTATATCTCTTACCTTTTTGTTTCTGACCACACCTTTAATCTGCTACAGCGTGGCTAGGATTAAAGACTGGGCTATAGAAGTTTACAAAGGTACTGTCAGGAACCACATTTACCACCCTAACTCTGGGGAACTTTAGGGTCACTGTCACCACATAAAGCACTGCTACCTGCTGTTCATAAGCCTCATGTAAACATTTGGCAGCAGAGCCTATTAAAGGAGCCTTGCACAGGGTTTTGCCACTAAGGCTGAGTCAGGAAGCCTCTCTTTTAAAAGCTGTGCCTCTGTTCATCTCCAGCAAACAGAGCTGATCCAAACAATGCTGCTACTAAGAAGCCATCTTTGACTCTGTTCCCTTTTTGTCTATAAGAACAGTAACCTTAAATCTGTCCTAAGCAGCTTGTGCTTGTACCAAGGTTTCTGTGAGACTGTAGGAACACACTATGTTGCAACCCAGGCTGCATGCAGCAAACCCAGCCATTTTGTAACTCAAGTCTGAATGCCACTCTGTATCATAGCCCACTTGAAAGACAAAGCTAAGAAGTTGTCTTTGGCTCTGTTTCTGTGTTCTAGAACCACATTGGGACACCATTTGTAGTCAGAAGTTTTTGACCCATCTAGCCCTACAGTTAGATCAAAGTTCTCCCACCCACTGTCTTGCAGCCATATATAAAAGTAATTACTCAGAGGCTAATATTAATTACAAGCTGTTTGGCTTATGGTTCAGGCTCGTTACTTGTTAGCTCTTTCAACTTGACTCAGCCCATTTTTCTTTACCTGTGTAGTGCCACGTGGCTCAAGCTTTCCTGTTTCTTTACATCTTGCTTCTTTGGGTGGCAGCTCACAGCATCTCTGTGTGGCTTTGCCTCCTTCCCTTTTATCTATGCTTGGATTTCCTACTGCCTATAAACTGCTTTGCTATAGGCTGAAAGCATTCCTTTATTAACCAATGGTAATTCACAGGATACAGAAAGACATTCCACATCACTGTTTTGTCTGGCATTCACATTGAGTTACTTCTGCAGAGGGCAGGGAACACTGTTTACTACACTTGGACCACAGGTACAAACCAAGTCTGTTTTACACAGTGGTTATCCAAATCCAAAAATCCATAATGGAGAGGAATAACTCTCAATAGAGATGATCCATCTGCTTCCACTCTCACAATTCTTTCTTTTTTTTTTTAATATTTCTTTATTATGTATACAGTGTACAGAAGGGGGCACCAGATCTCATCATAGATGGTTATGAGTCACCATATGGTTGCTGGGAATTGAACTCAGGTCCTCTGGAAGAACAATCAGTGCTCTTAACCCCTGAGCCATCTCTCCAGCCCCTCTTCTTTTTCTCATTTACTTTTTATTGTGATTGAATGTTGAAGTTGAACGTGCCACAGCACATGTGCAGAAGATGTGTGCAGAGCTTTATGGAGATGGTTCTCATCTACCTTTACATAGATTAGCATCTTTGCTTGGGTTCTAACAATCAAATTCAGATCATTAAGCATGCACATTCATGTGCATTGGTGTTTTGGCTGTATGTGTGTCTGTGTGAGGGTGTCAAATCTTGGAGTTACAGCCAGTTGTGGACTGCCATGTGGGTAGTCCACATGGGGACTGAACCAGGGTCCTCTGGAAGAGCAGCCAGTGCTGTAACCACTGAGACATCTCTCCAGTCCCTCAACCCTCTTCCTTTACAAACAGTCAAAAGGGTCAGTGAGTTACTTATTTTTAGCTTTCTTCCAGCTTTTGAAACCTCAACATTTTCTGGGCTTTTGCTGACCCCTGATTTTCTTCAAAGTTGATGACACATTAGTCCCAGAACTCCTGAGGCAGAGGTGGGCATAATGGAAGTTCAAGGCAAACACACTACATAGCAAGACGTTTTCAAGTTGGTGACATTTTCTCAACTTTGGGCTCCTCCTTCCATCGTTGTCCGTGTGTTTCCACTTGAGATATAATCAGCAGGAGGCTTTTTTTTATGTCCTTTTTCTTCCTCATCAAGATCATTTGCAATTTTAGGTTCTGGGTTTTATTTTTAGGCCATCCCATTTTAGCCCTCTTCCCTTTCAGAGCTTTTTACTATGGCTGCATCTATTCTGATCTTTTGTAAATGTTTCTTCAGTCTGTGAGGCTGAAGAAGATCTCCACCCTGCTCTGACAGGAGGCCCTTCTGCAGGCTGTCCTCCGTCTTTACACAGTGGCTGGTCTCTGCTGGTCAGAACGCTGCCTTGAGCCATACTTCCTTTTGCTGTTACCCTTTCTTCCCATGGATGAAAATTGCAATTGAGCCACTCAAGACTTGACTAAATTAAAAGTTTAAAGATTTAAAGGCACTTAGAGACTTCCACAGGTCTATTTTTTAAGAAGTCAACAATTGTCACACTATTTTTGACTCTGGTTCTTTCCAAAGATACCTGTGACAGTGATATCCACCCAACCCTAAATTCTCACTCCATGATTTCTTGATACTCTCTCTCCTCTCGGAAGGTAAGATTCCCATCTCTTAAAAGTAGATAGGTTTGTGGCTCTGACAGAGGGATGCTGTATGATTTCCAAGGCACAAAGGCACAGCTTCTACCCGGCTGTCTCTAAGGATCTCACTCTTGGAACCCGGCAGCAATCCTGTGAGGAAGAACAAAGTGGGTCATGTGGAGAAATCACACAGAGAAGCCACATGGAGGATCTGGAAGCCAGCCCAGGTGGAGTTCTAGCCAACAGAGCAATAATAGCCAGGAACACAGTGAGGGTATTCTTACCTGGCCCCAGCCCCACCCAGACTCGGTCTCTTTCTAACTGAGGTCCCAGATATTGTAGGACTAAGATGAGCCGCCTTTGTTTTGCCCTGTCTAAATTCCTGGCCCTCAGAAACCATGAGTAAGAATAAAATGACTATTGAGGTTTTTAAGCTACCGAGTGTTGGGGATGGTTTATAACACAGCAATGGAAAACTCACATGGTAATTAAAAATACATTAACTGGGAAGTAGGAATGAAGACTAATTAAAAATCCATCATCTCCATCTTTTTCTGACAGATTAGTATTCATTTCCCTCCATTCCAGAGAGTTAGCTCACAGGTAGAAGTAAAGCCCAGAGTGCATGCATCCTCAGTCACTGAGCTGAAATTGAAAACTCTCTCTCAAATCATATTTTTGTATGAAATTTAATCTCAACTATTAAGGGAATTATATGACCCCTGCTCGGTTTACTGTGTGAATTCAAGAAAGAACAAAATCAAAGCATCTCTCACATTCTTCTCTGGCTGATTAACAAAGCACAATTTCAGCAAATGGCAGCCCCCCCTGCTGCAAAACGTTTTCCTCCTATTCCAGGGTATTGAGTCAGAGATCGTTTGCAGGCAATAAACAGAACTCAGTCAAGCTGACTTGAGCAACATGATAATTGGCTAGATACAGGGAGATTTGGTGCATCCCAAATGAAGGAACTCAACACGTGGCGTGACACCAGACGCTGCTCACAGACTAGAGGGAGCGGCTGCTCTCTCTCTCCTTGTCTGGTACTTATTTCTGAATCCCTGGTTCGCTCTCTCTCTCTCTCTCTCTCTCTCTCTCTCTCTCTCTCCCTCCCTCTCTCTCTCTCTCCCCTAAGTCACATGTGATCTTGAGCACATTCAAAATCCTTCTTTCCTTCAGTTTTCTCTTGTAAAGGCGGGACAGAGAGAGTAGCAGCACTTACCTCTCTCGGAGGACTGCTGTGAGATTGAGCACATGAAGTCTGGATGATGTTAACAGTTGACAGCACTGCTCGCTTGCTTTGCTGTCTTAGGCATCCCTTAGTTCCCGTGCCCCAGACCATGCTGTTTTAGTTTGCACCACTATACAAAATACTTTCTTTGGGTCGGGCAAGTTCATCCATAATAGAAATTCACCTGTAACAATTCTGGACCCCAGAAACTCCAAGATGAAGACACTCGGGTAGATTTTCTGTCTGATGAGAGTTCATTGTCTGTGTTCAAGATGGAGCCTTATGGCTATGTCTCCATATGGTAAATGGAACACAGAAAAAAAAGAATAAATGCAATGTCCCCACAGGGCAGAAGAGATGGAGGAACACACAAAACCTTTGCAGGACTTAATTCATGAAGGTGAAGGATTCTGATATAATCACTTCTCAAAGGCTCCTCCTTTTTTAAAAAAATATTTTTGGATTATTTATTTATTTAATGAGTATGAGTGTTTTGTCTGCATGTATGTACATGTACCTAGGTGTCCTAGGGTGCCAGAAGAGGATGACTCCCTGGAACTGAAGTTGTGGATGTAAGCCAGCATGTGGATTCTGGGAGTCAAATCCAGGTCTTCTGGAAGAGCAACAAATACTCTAACCACTGAGCCATCACTCCAGCCCCCAAACCATCCTTTTTAATCCCATCACATTTAATACGAGTTACAATATTTGAATTTCAGAAGAACATATTCATTTAAGCCATAACAAGAATCTACCATATAGCTGTTTAAACTCAACTTCTACCTTCCTAGGAGAGATAATTTTATGGAACCAATGAGGTCTATGGTCCAATCAACTGTAGTGGAAGGTAAGGGTGTGGAGTGATGAGTAGATTCTGTAAAAGCAGAGATGGATTGGCTTTCAGCAGAGGGTTTGTGTATCATTACTCTCATGTAGATAACTACCAACATCCCATGTGGTAGTCCTGGCCTTTTCAATATTGGCTTTAGCATCAGGCCTAGCAAGAAGTATAATGGCTCAAGTGTCGTGAAGATGGCTTTCTTGACCAACACCTCCTCCCCTTCTACATCACCACCTACCCTCTTTTCCCTGGCAGTTAGTATGCTAGACCCCATAGAGGCCAACCACAGAAGTTGTCAATGCTTCAAGATGGGTTTTACAAATGGTTACCTAGATGTATCCTCAGGAGAGTAATCACTGGGAATTTTCCATCTCACAGAGAAAACAGAAGATAAAAGCCACTTCCCCTCTGTGCTGGTTTGAAAGAAAATGGCCCTAAGGGAGTAGAACTATTAGTAGGTCTGGCCTTATTGGAGTAGGTGTGGCCTTATTGGAGTAGGTGTGGCCTTATTGGAGTAGGTGTGGCCTTATTGGAGTAGGTGTGGCCTTATTGGAGTAGGTGTGGCCTTGTTGGAGTAGGTGTGGCCTTGTTGGAGTAGGTGAGCCTTATTGGAGTAGGTGTGGCCTTGTTGGAGGAAGTGTGTCCCTATGGGGTTGGCCTTTGAGGTCTCTTTTGCTCAAGCTTCACTCAGTGTGACACTCCATCTACTTCCTTTGGCCTGCTTATTAATATGTAGCACCAACTTTTCAGCACCATCTGCCTGCAAACTGTCATTTCTCACCATGATGAGAATGGCCTGAACTTCTGAACTGTAAGCAAGTCACCACAATTAAATGCCTTCTTTGTAAGAGTTGAGGTGATCATGATGTCTCTTTCCAGCAATAGAAACCCTAAGACACCCTCCCTCCCATCTGGTATTGTGAAGTTAATCTACTGATTTACACATGATGACTATGTACTCATCAAGGCTTCCCCTTGGAGAAACTTGAGAAACAATATTAAATATATTGATCTCACTGCAGAGGAAAGAAACATAAAACAGAATGCTGAACAGGAAGCTAATTGGCTTAACTAAAAAACAAAGAGGTTGAAGGAAAAACTGTTCAAGTTAAGTCTCATTTCCTTCCCATATATTATTTCACTTTCTATTTGATTTGCTCAAATATTGGGGTACAATACAGTGAAATGGCATAGTTTCAAACCCTATTCTTCAGAAATACTTGAGTGTCAAGGACAAATCAATATCTCTTTAAATCACAGAGCCGGGCATGTTAACTGCCCTCCCTAGGGGAGGAGTTGGCTGCAGTTCCCCACTTGGTACCGGGCCAGCCTCCAAACTGGCCTGAGAGACCTTCTCCTTGGCCTCATTCTCTTGATCATCACTCTTCCTGTGATCTCAGGAACCGTAGGCTACGATGCTCATCTACTGGGTGGTTTACAGGGTCATTATTAGACTTCCGAGTATCTGAGTAAGGCTCTCAAGCATTGTGTAATTTTAAAAGGATCCTTTCAGAGAAAAAAAGAGGTTGTTTTGAAGGGGAAATGACCCATGGTTGAGTATTAAGCTGTTAAGCAACAATCAAGAAAGGCAATAGAATGTCCAGTGTTATAAAAGACAAGATTGCTCAGACCTGATGACATCTATTTCTAAAGCCTGAGCCCCTATTTCCTGTCCACTGATTCATCCTTTGGTGAACTGACTGATTCTCTCACTTTTCTTCATGGAAATTGCTCTATGTGCGTGGTTATCTCACTTATTTGCAGTTTGAAAACCAAATGCTTTCCTCCATCTACTTCATCCTCAAGAGACAGAACTGCCTTAATGCAATCTAATCAAACCTTAGGATAAAACAAGACAAGCATGGCTGTTATTACATTACTGCTAAAACTTTACTTAATAAACTGTATATAGCAGAAACAATACAACAGAATGCTTCAAGGCATCTAGTAATTATAGGCTTGCTTACACTCAGTACAGAAACCCACAAGAAGTATCATCATATTTCTCATTAACTCCTCTGACCAGGGCCTCCCAAAACGGCATCCTCACTTCTCTTTTGCCTGATGCCCTCTTTGGGGTTTTAGCGTGGTGCTCATCACTCTATTTAGTTTCTGTTTTTGAGATGGGGTCTCCTGTAACTTAGGCTGGCCTCAAACTCATTAAGTACCTGAGGGTGACCTTGAACTCCTGATCCCCCTGCCTCTACCCCCAGAGTGCTGGAATAGCAGACATGCATCACCACAATTTATCACTCACGAAATACTCATTTCTTGGGATCAGAGACTGTGTCTCTTTTTTTTTTTTTTTTTTTTTTTTGGTCTCCCTCCAGTCAACAGAGTACTCAACTTCCCTGTGAAGTTGAATTAAAACATGTATGTGTGACCTTTATGTCTTCCTAGGCAACTGTCTTAGGGTTTACATTGCTGTGAAGAGACACCATGGCTACAGCAGCTCTTCCAAAGGAAAACATTTCATTGTGGTGGCTGGCTTACAGCTCACTCCATTATCATCATGGTGGGAAGGCAGACAGGGTTCAGGCAGACACGGTGCTGGAGAAGGACTCAGAGTCAGTCAACAGGAAGTGGTCTGTCTCACTGGGTGTGACTTGAGCATATGAGACCTCGAAGCCCAGCCTCACAGTGACGCACTTCCTCCAACATTACCACACCTACTCCAACAAGGGCATACCTCCTAATAGTGCCATCTCTTTGGGGCTCATTTTCTTTCAAACCACTACAGCAACTGTGCTCATCTAGAGGAAGACTGTCAAGTCTTTCTTACATAAATACTGTGTATGTCTGACCGGCATATAGAAATACTGAATGTAATGGAGATACTTAGTGGGTGGTAAACAGTGCTTTGGGGTCCTGATTTTGAGACTGGTCAGCAGCTCTTCTATCAAAAGACAGGCCTGGGATCCCAAATCATCATTTCTTCCATAGAAAAGACACTTGATTTCTCATGATGGAGGTCACTACATAAAGGAAAGTGACGGAAGAGGTGAGGAACATCTCCCTCTTCTCCCATGGGCACATAGAAAAAAGATTAAAAATCAGAGAAGGACATCATCAAACCTAGTGTTCATAGTACACCCCTCCAGTGTGAGCTCCTGGTAGGTGAGGGAGGCTGTAGTATCAGAGTAAGCCAGAAGGAGCAAGAATTCCATATGTACCTTTCATTATCCGATGCTTCTCCATAAGGGGATCAGCTTGCAGGCTCTACCATTGACAGGAAGCAGCTATACTTGAGAAGCTAAATGGCCACCTGAAACAGAGAGGTGAGGACAGGTTGTGTTTGGATCTTGGGTGTTTTATACCCCTCAGGTGCTGTGTAGGGGGCTCGGGTTCTAGGAAGCTCCTTGGAAAAGACAGATTGTAGTGAAGGTGTAAACTAGTGGGCCTGACACAGGGACTCCACCATGAAGGATCTCGTGGTCCTGCCATGAAGGAAATGTAGTTGAGGCTGGGGTGTTCAGAGCCAGCAAGGAGGTCCTTGGGCCCTGCCTCAAATCAAAATCCACTTTGGAAAACAGAAAACAGAACCATCTGTCCTCAAAAGCCTACACAGGACAAATGAGTTCCTCATCTTGGGCTAGAGCAGGGCAGGAAAAGGATTCTGAGTGCTGACCCCACGGGGCCTCTCCAAACCGGAAGTGACTGAACACCCGATGAATACTGTTGTGATCTGAGTGTGGCATGGCCTTCAGACAGTTCCTCCTGTTTTGAAGCTTCAGACTCCATCTTGTGTACTATTACTGAAAGCTGAGGAGCCGTTAGGAGGTAGCTCCCTTTTGGCAGGAGTAAAGTCAGGAGAGGTGGGTGCTGAAAGTCATATTTGCCCCTGGTTATATCATGGTATTTGCTTCTGGTCTGCAACTCTAACAGGAGTCTCTGCTCTATTCCTGATTCCCTGAATCTTACTGTAATTTCTACACATGGCGAACTGAAACTCCTATGAACCGTGAGCCAAATAATTCTTCCCTTCCTTTGTTCCTGTCAAGCATTTGGTCACAGTGATGTAAGCATAATTAGTACACTCACCAAGGCCATGTCAGCATCATTCCTATCACACAAGGAAGCGGGACTTACAGGAAAGTCTGGCTCAATTATCACATCCCCCAAGTGCCTCTGAGTACTTTATATAAATTTGCAATTGGACTATACATAATTTCAAGGTACCCATATTTATTTGATTTCTTATTTAGAGTTTACTTAAACTCTGTTCTAACTACCAATGACAAAACGATTTAGGATATCTTTAGAGTGCTTAAATTTTTTTTTCTTTTTGAGACAGGGTTTCTCTGTGTAGTCCTGGCTGTCCTGGAACTGACTCTGTAGACCAGGCTGGCCTCAAACTCTGCCAACTTCTGCCTGCTGAATGCTGGGATTAAAGGTGTACACCACCACCATGGGTTGAGATGGTTCAGCTGCTAAAATGCTTGCTGCGCAAGCCTGATTTCAAGTCCTTAGAACCCACATAAAAATTGGGTAGGTATGGCAGCCTGCCTGTAACTACAGCCTTGGGCAGCAGAGATAGGACATCCCCAGAGAAAGCTGACTGGCAATACTAGCCATATCAGTGAGCTCTGGGTTTGATTAAGAGACTCTGACTCAATGAAAAGGTAAAGAATGATAGTGGATGGTTCCTGATATTAACTTTGTGCCACTACTTGTGCACATTCACATATTGGTTAGCTTTTTTGGGGGGCTACCAACCAGCTCCCAAATAAATACAGAGACTCATTATGAATTATATTCATAATTCAGCCTTAGTTTAGGCTTGTCCCACTAGCTCTTTAACTTAATTTAACCTATTTCTCTTTATCTATATTTTGCCTCCAGACATCTTATCTTTCTTTTATTCTGTATGTCTTGCTTTGCTATTTCCTCTGTGTCTGTCTGTCTGACCCCTGGTGTCTCCCTGGCGTCTGTCTCTTTTTCTTTCTTCCCTGGAATCTAAATTCCTCCTCTTACTTACTTTTCCTGCCCAAAATTCCCACCTATACCTCCTCCCTCACTATTAGCTGTTCAGCTTTTTATTAGACCAATCAGGTGCCTCAGGCAGGCAAGGTAAAACAGCAACACACCTTTACATGGTTAAACAAACACAGCCCATCTTTGCATAGTTAAGCAAATATTCCGCAACACTATACACACTCATGCACATACTACACACACATGCACACACACACATGCACACACACACGCACACACACACACACACACACACACACACACACATGAAAATGGAGGCAAAAGGTGTTATCTAACAAATGAAGAAACTCCACATCTGAGAGAGTACTTCAGTGTGAACCTGGATACTAGAAAACCAGCGCATCTGTCTACCTGGCTTGTGCAAAGTGTCCTCATGTGGACTGTGCTACATCCCTCCCCGGAAGTCTTCCAGCCTCTTGCCATTCCCTGTGAACTGCAGCTAGAAGAAAAGGAAAAGAAGAGAGCATGGCAAAGGAGACTGCTCAGAGAGAAGGGCAGCTTTTAAATAGGCCTGCTCGTCACTGCCCAGTCCCCTGCCTGCATCCTGTTGATTTTCCTGTTCTGCTCCATGTGCCTTGGTGTCTAGAGCAGTGAGTGTACTTGTGAAGGGTTTTCAGTGAGTGACTTTCAGTCCAGCCTCCTGCTACCTCACTCTGCCCTCTGCCCCCATTTTCTAGCACTGTGTGTCTTGCAGTGGATGACCTTGTCTGTTGGAGAAGATTTCCTGCCCTGTTTGTGCCAAAGGTTCTGACCTGGCCCGCGGTGGCTTTTGTCCCACAAAGAAATGAATCAGACACTTATATTAGTTTCACACTGTTTGGCCCATGTCTCAAGCACATTACTAGCTAGCTCTTTCATCTTAATTCAACCCATTTCTAGTATTCTATCTGCCACGTGTCCTGGCTCACCTGGGTTCCTTACATAGCTTTTCCTGGGGGGGAGGTGTCAGATGAAGACTGAATAACTCCGCCCTCCTTCTACCTGTCTATCCTCTGATCCTCCACCCACTTCTACGGTGGTCTACATAGTCCAAATCAGTTACTTTATTTACAGCATACAGAGAACATTTCCACCACCCTTGTCTGTTGTTTTCTAGCTATTATTATCTATAACCCCTCAGACTGTCAGCCTGGGCTTGGCCTTAACAGGACACTCATCTCAGCATCCTTGAGCTATTTCCTTCACAAAGAATGAGAAAGGGTGCTGGAGAGATGGCTCAGTGGTTAAGAGCAATGACTGTTCTTCCAGAGGATCTGAGTTTGATTCCCAGCATCCACATGGCAGCTCACACTGTCTGTTATTCCAAGATCTGACACCCTTACACAGTTATACATGCAGACAAAACACCAATTCACATAGAATGAAAATAAATATTTTTAAAAAAAAGAATGAGAAAGGAGTAGTTATATGAATGAGCGCCAGACAGACCTGGTGCTCATAGCTTTTACAACATTATAAATGTGATCATGAAAAGGCTAATAGAATTAGCAGTCTGCAGTTGAAGATATTTATTGGTCTTTGTCTGCTAGCCTAAGAAGCAGGTCTATCAAAACCTAACAATTCTGAGATAGGCTGGGATCTTGAATAACTGAGGCCTCCGGGGTAGCCCAGAATTACTCCTAATCAAGAGGAGCCCCAAGAATGTAGGGCAAAGCAAGAAGACTCAAAAATTGAATGCCTTCCACTTAACTGATGAACTTTCCGGAGTGTGAAGGAAGGACTGGGAGAAGAAAGAGACTGGGAGCCTCTAAGAATAGGGCTGGTGCGGTCATGTCCGAGAGGGCTACTGTGTTTGGCTGGAAACTTGTTGAGGAAAGAATGGACTTTGGGGAGCGGTAGAAGAGGCGAAGGTCCTCAGAACCTGACAGTGGCCTGTGGAGGGCTGGGGTCGCAGGCCAAAGCAGAAGTAGGAAGAAGGCTGGCGGTGCCTCTTGGTGGACAAACCAGTGAGTATAGAAACTTTGTAAAGACAAGGCAGTCCAGTCAGGAAGAACCCAAATCCTCAACAGCCCTCCATCACCTTTCAGTCAGAAAATTGAAGTCTTGAGAGGTTAGACCAGTAGCTCAGAGTCACGTATGCCCACAGACCAGGAACATGAAAACAGCTGGGGCATCAAGGCCATGGCCACTGGCTTCCCATGCAGAACAGGGCTCCTTGCACGTGTGTAGCTACTGAACAACCAAGAAGAAGCCATGTGACAGAAAGCTGAGAGAGAAGCCAGAGTGACAGCAGAATATCAAGAACTCTATAGCATCTGCCCAGTACTGTGGCATCCCCTACAAACAGTGCTGCTTCCCCTGGGAGTTTCTGCTGGGCAGAGCTATCTTAGCCCAACTCTTGTAGTGAGAAACGAACTGAAGTGAGGCAGCCATCTTCCCTCTAGGGGCTTGGAAAACCTCGAACAAAGAATGCAGTCTCGAAAAGCTTACAGCGGTCTCTGAGCAATCCCCAACACACACACACACACACATAAACACACACACACACAAACACACACACACACATGCATGTACACAAAACTCCAAGAAACACAAGAATTTCCATGATGCCAAGAAAGGGCAAGTCTGTTGCTGATAAGGAGATACTTACCTGAGTGTTTTGTTACACAGCTGCTGGAGGAGAGAAATGAATTTTCCTTTGGGGGTGTATTTATTTTAATTAATCATCTAATGGAAGAATGTACCAGGCACCATGTGAAAACTTAGTTAAGAGGCTTCTTGTTGTCTGAGATCGACAGTCTCATTCTCAAACTCTTGACAAGTTTTTGACACCATCATTAAAGATCGAACTGAGCACAGGTTAGACCTTCAGGAGCAAAACAGAACAAGCAAGGCAGATAGGAGAGGGCAGGAGTGCTGGCAAAGGAACCAAAGAAATAGCCTGGAGAACAGCTACCAGGGGAGGGGAGGTGCAGGTCACCCAGAGTGCCAGCACAGCACAGTGCGGGAGAAGCAGGCTGGGAATGTCACAGTAATGTGGGTGCATTAGAAAAGCCATATATATACTGTGAAGAAGAGAGAGAATCAGAATGACCTAGAGGACACAATAGCACTTACAGAAAAATAAAAACACACTGCAGGAAAATATCACCATATACTTTGAAGGAAATACAGAAAACGATAACCACTTGCTGTGTGGTTGCCCGGGGAAGTGCTGAGGACAATGGTTGGGGCGTGCAGAGGAAAAAGCAAATGGACTAACAGTACAATTGCAGAGAGGAAAGGGTCCAAGCAGGGGTGTGATGCGCATGTCTCAGAATTCAAGAAAGACCAAATGAATTTAATGTTCCAGGTTCTGCACCTGCTTCCTTGAGTCTCCTGACTGTCCAGGAAAGAAATCTGTAAGTGCCTGAAGAGTGAACGTGGTGGATGAAAGGCCAGGGGTCTCAGGTGCCTCTAGGAGCCATGTTTTTCCAGGGAATTTAGTTCACAATGCCAGGGATTTGGGGAGTGGGGTGTAGTTTAAGAGTGCAGTACACAGTCAAAAAGAAACAGGGGAGCGGAGGGGGAGGGAGACAGAAGCCACAGAGTGCAAGTGGAGATCAGAGGCCAATTCTCCCGGGTTGATTTTCTCTTCCATGTAGATCCCCAGGATAAAACTCAGGTCAGCAGGTGCCTTACCCACGGAGGCATCCAAAGACCTCTTAACTGCCATTTTTAATGCCAGGATCAGACTTGGTACCACATATGTGTATGCGTATTTGCTATGCACCGCCCCAATTGTATTGTGAAAAAAAATTCCTGCTGAGAATATCACTGGGGGGGGACCTTTAAGGATGGGGAGCAACTGACAATGCTGCAGGGTTCCTTGTGGAAAACCAAGTGTTGGACAGGAGCAGTCCGCAGAGGTGTTGAAGGGAGGAGAGACTGAGAATGCTTCCCAGTGTGTAACATGGCTTCAGAAATGGCAAGTGAAGACAGGCCTGGAGAAATACTTCGCAGTGGACATGGCCTTGTGTGCAATTTCATCGGAGTAAGACAAAGTGAAAGCACAGAACACCATCCAGCTGTGCTGAAATGCTAACAGAGAACCTCTGGTGACAGTCCACCGCAGAAGAGCTGGCAGCATTCTCAAGGGATGGAGGGCGCTTAGGGGTCATCTCCACTGACTCCTCCAGGTCATCAGAAAGGCCAGAAGATTGCACAAGGTCATCTCCACTGACTCAGAGGTTGGTGAGAGGTTCCATATTCCCCCCCCACACTCATCTATCAGTGGTTTAGAGTATGCTGTCTGGCCTTCCGTCAGACCTGTCTCCTTTCCATCCCTCCTCTGACCACATTTCTATTCTTTCTGGACAATAATTTGATTCTCAGAAGATGCTTCAGGGTAGAGAGGCCAAGAGATGCCTCCTGGAGCTGAAGGCTGAGTATATTTTGTATCCCTCACTCTCCCACACTTGAAAATTCTGGCCAGCTTATTCTGCAGAGAGAGCCCCACCCTGTGCAGGCAGGCACCACAGGGTCCCTCAGCAGGAGGACCAAGTTCATCTACCAAGGCAAAGACAGTCTAGAACACAAAAGATGCTGCACATCCTGTCTCTGGGGGATTTAATCACAGACATTAAGAGGATCTCTTTTCTTTGGGGTGTCTTTGCCTCAGTGTTTCCGGAGAAGAAGAGCACAGAATTGACCCTCCTGCCACTGACACACAGAGGGGGTGAGCTAAGAGCTCCCCCCACCATTTACACACCCCTATCCACTGTGGACCCATGGAGGCTGCCTGCTGTTTTCTTTCTGGAGTTTTATTGGAAGCTAAATTCAAATGTTCCTGGGAGGAATGATTAAACATTGAGACATCATAATTATTTTCTAGCTCACTTTCTTCTTTAAAAGAAGAGAAAGAAAACCAGATGACTAGAGCAGGGAAGAAGGAGACGAAGGTTCCATAAAGCGAGGGGAAGGAAGGATTCCAGGGAGATGCTCTGGGCATAGAAGGCAGATGTGTCCTGCAACATAGTTGACCTGGTCCTCGTGGGAAGCCCCAACACTACCTGGGATCCAGTTAGACTTGTACATTCTAGGACTCCATCCCAGACTCGATTAGCTTGAAGCTCCTGGGATAGGACCCAAAGGTGACGGACCCATGGCCAAGTTAGAGACTGCTGGCTTACAGCCTCAGCTGACAGACATCACCTGACTGGGCTCTCTTCTCTGATTTGTCCTAGAGTCCTTGGTTCTTTAAGAGAAGCCGTAAGAATCCACCATGGGACATGGCCAGGAGAGAACCTGGCAAACCCGTAGCTCTGGTGGCAGTGGCATGATGGCACAGACTGGGCTGCCACCTGTGGCCGGAGGGGCAAACACTTGGGTGTGGAGTTGGATGAGTTGATGATGATGTTCCACGGGGCATCTGAGATGCTCAAGCAACACTGGACTGAATGGGAAGACAGAAATACAGAGGCAGAAGCCTGCTGAAGAGGGTTAGGATGGGGGGGGCGCTTCAGAGCCAGGCTGGGAGGTGCATGGGGTGGGCGTGAACCACTGGCTCCCCTTCCACAGCATTTCCTGCTTTGGGGTCAACCTGTTCAAGATGCATCTCTTAGGCCAGGTCCTTTCCTAGATGATGTCCCAAGGGCCCATGCTTGCTCAGCTAACTCTGGTGACAGGGACGGGGCAGGGTGGGGGTGGGGGTGGGGGGGAAGGACCAGGAATCTGATGGTGAAGCCTGAAGTGTCTTTTCTCTGTATCACCCTTACCTTCTTTCTCCACTTACCAGCATGTGGGAGGTTGGGTTTTCTTCCATTAGACTGTGTATTGCACAAATTCTATTTGTTATTATAATAAAAACCTGGAGCCAGATATTGGGGGAAAGGTGGAATATTAGAGAGACAGGGAACAAACCACAGCCAGTTCTCACACAGCCAACTTCTCCGACTGAACAGGGTAAGTCTGATCTTCATGGGCCCTCGGACTGGCTGGTTGCTCAGACAGAATGTGCTGGACGTCTCCTTCTCCTGCCTAATATTTCTTTCCCCACCCACCTATTTTACTTCCTAGAGCTAGGATTAAAGATGTGTGCTACTGTGGAAACTAAAGTCCCTCCACCTTGAGGCCTGGAGCTATTTCGGGAGCTGAGAAATTTCTGGTCCCCCATCCTGGTAAGTTTCTAAATCCCCAAGGCCAAGTGCCCAAGGTCCTGAGTAATCAGAGGGCATTTCTGCCCAGCTGAAATGCATCTTCTCCCCATCCTAAGACAACCAATCAGCCAGCAGCTGCCCACCTGACAGCAACAGTAAAGAAACTTTCTCTGGGCCCCTCACTCCCCAGCCTGATAACGGCATTTCTATGGTCTTTGTTTCATCTTTGTGTTTTAAAAAGACTTGCTTTTGAGTAAGGGAGAGCTCATTCCTTCATTGGCATTGCTGTGTGGCAGGAGCTGAGCTCAGCTGTACAGCTGTAATAAACCTTGCTTTGCATTCAGAGAGTTGGTGTGATTCTGGGGATCGTCCTGGGTGTCACTGAGGCTGGGCAGAACACTACCACTGCCTGGCTGGTAGGCCTTGAACTCACAGAGATCCAGACATATCTCTGTCTCCTGAGTGATGGGATTAAAGGCTTGGGTCACCACTCTCTGACCTTCATTGCTTGGCTCAGTGAGTTCAAGGCCAGCCTGGTCTACAAAGGGAGTTCCAGGTCAATAGGGCTACATAGGGAGACCCTATCTTTAAATTAATAATAATAACAATAATAATGATAATAATAAGTTCCTTTATTTTTTAAAAATTTATTTTTATGTGCATTGATGGTTTGCCTGCATGTATATCTGTGTGAAGGTGTCAGCTCCTTGGAACTGGAGTTACAGACAGTTGTGAGCTGCCATGTAGGTGCTGACATTGAACCCAGGACCTCTGGAAGGACAGACAGCTCTCTTAACTGCAGAACCATCTCTCCAGTTCCCTTGACATCTTCTTTTATATCTTAGTTCTGCAAATAGGGAGCAAGGCACAAGGAAGGAAGAAATGAGCCAAGGGTATTTATTTCCCGAACGGCACCAGCAGCTGTGGACCCAGCATTTGAACATGAGCAGTGGACTGGGGTGGAGGGAGTTTTCAGATTCTCAATTTATGTTTCCATTGTGTCCATTCAGCTCTATTGCCTATGAGTAGAGAAATTCTGACTAATTCATGTTTAAATTATTTTGTGTGTGTATATATGTGTGGGGGTGTGCACATGGGGGCATGTGTCACAGTGGTTGTCCTGCTCTCTTACAGTGAACCTTATTGTCTTGAGATAGCCTATGCCCTTGAGTCTAGAGCTAGGTTGGAGCTAGCCAGCCCCAGGGATCATGTCTCTGCCACCTAAAGCTCTGAGGTTACAGGTATATATGAGTGATCACATGCAACTTTTTATGTGGGACTTGAGCTCAGATCCTCATTCCTGTGCAGGAAGTACACAACTTCCCCTCTTATGTTTGAATTCTATAGGGTGTGTGTATGTCTATAGGAGCATTTACTGAGCTTATACTTTATACTTAGTAACTTAGTATTTACTCTCTTTGCTACTAACTGTAAGGTAATAATATAAAGCAAACACAAAATTGCCTTATACATTGCAGGGTCCTGTTAGTAATAACAATGTTTCCATTTTTGAGTACCTGCCTATATAAATACTAAGTACTTTACAAGTATTACTGTCTGTATTTCTCATAAGAGCCTTATAAAATAGATTTCTATGTTAAGCCTCTTCCAATTGCCTATTACAGAACTCCAACTCAAACAAGCTAGGGGTGAGGAGGAGTTTGTACACATAAAACCAGTGAGCGCTGACTGGCTTCAGGCTAGACTGTGTCCAGGCTCAGACTATGTCAGAAATCTCTTGTGACTTCTTTCCATGTGATGGAAAGAATGGCCCCAGGAGCTCCGGCTTTCTGAGCCTTGTTTTCAAGTTTAGAAGAGAGAGCCCTGTCCTGACCCAGTATCTACATTAGCCCTCCTCAAGAGCCTTGGTGGAGCCATTTTGGGTCACGTGAGCATGTGCGGACCAGTGGCTGATTTTAGGAGAATGGGATATTTTGGTTAGCCCCGTTACACAGTGGGGGCAGAGTAGGTCTTTTATGGGCCAATTCATAATCTCATCAGACACAGGATGAGATGAGACTCTGAAGGATTAACTGCCAGTGGCAGAAGGATTGTAAGAGGAGAACTGAGCAAAACATAAACTATTTGTCTCTAAGCCTATTCAAACAAACAAACACAGAGTTTTTGAGGGGGTGGTGGGGAGGATTCACACACCGTATAATTGGCCATTTGAAAGCATACAGTTGAGAGCTGGGGATGTAGCTCAGTTGGTAGAGTGCTTGCCTAGCATGCAGGAAGCCCTGGGTTCAATACCTGGCACTGCATAAACAAGAGTGTAGTGGTGCCCACCTGTGACCTCAGCACTCAGGAGGCAGAGGAAGGAGGATCAGAAACTTCACAGTCATCCTTGGCTACATAGTGAGTTCAAGATCAGCCTAGAATTCATCGGACCCCCCTCAAAAAATAAATTAACATATTTCAGTGAAATCCCACCTTAGCCTTTATCCCACTTATTCTCAACTTTGGCATGATCAGTATTGTTTTAAAGTATGTGGTTTAGGGGTTGGAAAGGTTAAGAGATGTACTGTTCTAGAGTTCCCAGAACCCACATCAGGCAGCTGTGAGTTAGTTGTCTGTAAGTCCAGCTCTAGGGGATATGACACCTTCTCTGTCCTCTTTGGTCTCATAAGAACACTGACATACATGTAAATAAAACTAAAACATTAAAAAAAATTAAAACAAAGTGTCTGGTTAGCAGTTTGTTGTTGCCAATGACTGTGTTACCAAGGTTACTGAGTTATTTTTATTGTAAATTGACAATCTACGTTTTCGTGAATTTGTAGAATTCAAAGTGATGTTATGATTTATAAAAATAGTGTGGAATAACAAAGTCAAGTGAATTAACACATGTGTCTTTTGTTGCAATAAAATACTCTGACAAAATTAATTAGGGGAAAAAAAGGATTTATTTTTTACCAAGGTCACAGTTCCATGGGACAGTTAGGCACAGAAGTATCACAGCATCCAGAGCAAGAACAAACTGGGCATGCTACAGTTATAGTCAAGAGCAGAGTGCAGTGGATTAATTCATCCATGGTCTGCATCAGTTCACTCTCTCTGCTCTCACACAGTTCATGATTCTCCTGCCTAGGGAATGATACCACCCATAGTGGACAGGTCTACCCACCTCAGTTAATACAATCACAATAAAAACAAGCCCATGGACCAACTTTATTTAGACAATTCGTCACTGAAACTCTTCCCAGGAGTCTTTAGATTGTGTCAAGTTAACAATTAAAACTAGCACCCCAACACTTAGCATTATCATGAGTGAGAAAATTAGACATCAGAATTAATGAAGGACTACCCTTTTCTTGAAGCAGGATGAGCTCTTAGGGGCAGCCAGCATAATTCTTGTGTAAGAGGGTATTGTCACTTGTTTGGAGTGTCTCTAAGGGAAATAATGACACTTGCTGCAACTTGTCAGAAAGCTACGCCTGTTGCATGACAAAGTGGACAAGAGCCCCAAGAAAGATACGGGGTATTCTATGGAAATTAATGGAAATCAGTTTATCGATTTATCTATCAGTTTATTAACAAATCAGTTTATCAGCACCGAAGATTCTAAGACAAAGTCAAACCAATGTCAGTTATCAGTTTCAGTGGAACTATATCCCTGTCAGAGCTGGAACATCCTCAGATCCACCGAGTCCTTGTTTCCATTGGGCTTGAGAAGGCTCAGGAGCAAAGGATGTGCTCCAGTGTGGAGGAAGTTCCAGTTTTCTTCTGAGGGGCAATACAAGTCATAGTTACAGGAAAAGAGATTTGATGTTATCCAAACAAGGCCGCACCTTTCTGGAACACAGCTGTTCCAGCCAAGCACAGGACACAGCACATGTGTAATCACGGAGGTGGAGGAGCAGACTGGGATGTTGGTGCCCTGTGCGGGTGCCATGCAGGGAATGCTGTGACCGCCACTCTAGGTGACATCTGGACCCAGCCCTAAACTTCCAGATAAGAAGCAAAACAGGTGTAAACAGGCAGCAGCTGCAGAGCCTCACCCAGTGAAAGTCACGGGAAAGCTGCTGAGGTCAGAGGGCCAAACAGCTCTGAGCATCCTGTGGAGAGAGGGATCCCACAAGGCCAGTGCTTTCCTATGGGAAGATAATGACTTCTGACAGAAAACAGGGTTTTCTGACGGGCTGGAGATTTTAAAGGGGTTTCTGATTAACACACACACACACACACACACACACACACACACACACACACACACACACACCACTAGATTTGGATGGGACTAGCAGATTCCTGAAAAAAAAAAAAACAAAAAACCAACAACACATCTTTGAAAATAGGGTAGTGATTTTTTTTTCCCCTGAGCAATGACTTCCAAGAGTGTAGTGGCTTCTATCAAAACACTGCATAGGTGAATGGCGATTTCTGACTAAGAGATGGAAATGCAGGAGCACAAAACAAATTGGAAAACAATTGGGGAGTAGGTTCTTGAATAGAGG
The DNA here is from genome assembly GCA_004025045.1 of Sigmodon hispidus. Taxonomy (NCBI): domain Eukaryota; kingdom Metazoa; phylum Chordata; class Mammalia; order Rodentia; family Cricetidae; genus Sigmodon; species Sigmodon hispidus. Next base: position 40,055 of record PVIH01010098.1, read on the forward strand.
GAGTCTTGTCAGTACTAAGATGTGGGGTGTTCAGGAGAGGTTCCCATCCAGCACCATCGGTGCCCTGCCAAGTATTTGTTTGAGAAGATCTGGGACATATATTTGCAATAGATATGTCAGTACTGACTAGATGGCCATCCAGAGGCTTGCAAGAAGGGAAAAGGGAATCTTGGTCCTTCCGCAACATGTTGGTGCTCATTCTGGAAATTCTAATGGAAGCTTTTGCCCTCTTAATTCACGAAATGTTCTTATTAGTGAAGTCTCCAAAGTGGTGCCCCTGATCAGGCCCAAGCACGCTAGAGGTAAGCTGGCCCTGATGTAGAGGAAAACGAACCAAGGAATGGATGGTATTAATAACACTCGGAAGAACTGTAGGCTGGCCAAATCCCACTCCACTGGAGCAGTGGTTCCTTGTGCCACAGATTCACTCACCCATGTACCTGAGGGCTAGGTTGACAGTGACCAAGAGCCCAGCAGTCCGCCACAGAACAGGACAACCTGAGAGCATGACCGTCTCTTACAGACAAGGCTCTCATCCACCCTCCACCATGTGACTGGATTCCAGCAGGCGCTGGGAGCTGGTAGAATGTTAATTGTCCAGATCCCCAGAACAGCTGCAAAGTCCTGAGCGAGCTCGAGCCACGAGCTGCACGCTTGTCCTTTGAACGGGATGCCAGGCCAGGCACAGATCTCCACAGGCCCTAAACACAGGCCTCCTGCAGGCAGCTCCACATACTCCAGCATCGCCTTTAAGGGATCTCCACAGCTTGCTTTCTACAGAACATGATCTTTCTAAGTGCCACCACCCAGCCTCCTTACTGAAGATGCTTTTAACCTCTGGTCGAATTTAGTAGCAGATGAGGAATTCTCCTACTGCTAAAGATTTACTTTATTTATGAGTGTTTTGCCTGCATAAATATATGTGTGCCATGTGGATGCAGTGCCCTCATTGAATCAAAAGCCATCAGATCCCCTAGAACTGGAGTTACAGGCAGATGTGAGTGCTAGAAACTGAATCCAAATCTAATGCAAGAATAAATACTATAAGTACTGTTAACCACTGAGCCATGTCTCCAGCCCTAGAATTAACCTCTCTCTCTCTCTCTCTCTCTCTCTCTCTCTCTCACTCTCTCTCTCTCTCTCTCCCCTTTACACCCCCCACCCATCCACACCTATATATGTTCAATATAGATGCCATTTTCTTCAGAGTTCTTTAAACTACAGTTGGTTGAATTAGAACCCACAGGTACAGAGGACTAATTGTATATAGGCAATAGGTCTATAGAGGAAGTGGTGGCAGGCAGGGCTGTGCAGCATGCCACCACAGAAGCATCCAGTTGAACAGCTCAGTGGAGGCTGGGATGATAGGCTGCTCCCCAAGCCCTGTTTAGCACTTGGGTGTGGCTTCTTTGCACAGCAGCTTTGCCTTCTCTACACAAAGGCACCATGGGAGTGAGCTGAAGCAGCTGCTATGGGTTTGTATCAGTAGGACCTAAAGATTGACACTGACGATGTATGTACACAGGTGCAACTCCTTCCTCATAGTGAGACCAGGCTCCCCTCTGATGGAACCTGTTGTCCTGAGTCTTTCCTATCTAGGGTTCCTTAAGGTGGGCTAGCCTGACTACACACAGACTCTGACAGCTACTCTTCCCCCTAGTATGGGACATTCTCCAGAGTCTCACACTCAGAATCTCTATCTTTATGTCCCAAGACCCCAAAAGAGGCTCCTCTAATACTACAGACAGAATCAAGTATAGGAAAAAATAACAGATGGAATCCTGCTAGCATGAGGCAGGGACATTTATTGTAAAGAGGCCTCCTAATTGGTTTGCTGGAAGCTGGTCTTTTCTGCCTCCATTCAGTCTGCTGTTACGACAGCAGGAGCAGGAGTGTGTCTTTGGGAGTTGTCTAGGTGGTGCCTTTTGTCTCTGCTCTTTCTCTGTACCCAAGGGCAACCAGTCCACACTGACCAAGAACAAACACTCACAGAAACCAGAGCCAGACATAGGCAGGGCTCAGCAAGTGCTTGCAAAACCAGATTTTCTTCTTCCAAAGGCTCGGAAACACTGGGCTTAAACAACCTGGAAGAGAAAGTTGGGTTGGAACTAAGTGGGGTTAAATCGCCCAAATTACTCAGGGTGTCTCCCTGCTCACCTAAGTGCTGGGTGTCCATAGACCTGGAACAAAAAGTAGTGGCCTTGGAGACGAGCCCGAATGAAGACGTTTTTAACCTTGACCTTCAAGAGATAGAGTCTTGGCTTTCAGCACCTACTAGGCCACTGTTTACTAGATGGATGTTAATAAAAACTGTATTTCAGGCTTAGCTTGAAAAAAATCCACAACCAAATTAATCTTGGTTAATTCCAAATGCTGAAATAATTCCATCTACAGCACCTCTAGGGAATGAAGAATTTGCCTTAAATTAACTCACTGCTGGACGCTTGAGCTTTGGGTTGTGGATCCCAAGATTGTAAGCTCCCTAAGGGACAAGAGCCACTTCTCTGGGTCATATGAAGGTTCTAAGGTGCTTGGCAGGACTCTGTACCTGGGGAGTCTCAGCACCCTGTTCAGGAGGACTCTGTACCTGAGGAGTCTCAGTACCCTAGGCAGGACTCTGTACCTGGGGAGTCTCAGTACCCTGGGCAATACTCTGTACCTGGGGAGTATTTAATACCTTGTGATGTTGACTAGACCTAAAAAATAATTCCTTAAAACCTACTATATTAAAATGTAGCAAAGACTGTTCATTGTCCTTTTTTCTTACAGACCATAAAGCAAATAGCACAGTGGTAATTTTCTGCATGGCAGCACTGGTCCTTCATGTAAGTGTGTTTATGTGAACTACAGATGGATGCCATGAGGGCTAAAGAGCTTCAGTGGGACATTATGTGATAAGCTCAGCTTTAATTCAGACCTGAATGACAAAACTGTCTTAAAGCAGTTAATACAGAGCATTCCACATTTCACCAGTAAGTTTCCATTGCAGTGAAAAAACCTTGCCTCTGAACGACTTTTGCTCGTTCAGGCTGAGGTCCTGTTCCCTGTGAGAGGTTTAGTTGCTCGGCCCAGAAATACAGTTAGCTGCAGGTGACTGCTGAAACAGGAAATTTTGAAATGGAAAAGTGGTTCAACAACTCAGGACACTCTGCCATCTATAGACCGGAACCTTGTTATGGGCTTTTGTAGCACAGGGTGTACAACTGTATGTGGCTGAGGAAAGGCATGAGTAGGCTAGCTCAGAACTGCCCAGATATACCACACTACATCTTCCTGATAATTTTTTTTGATATATGACAAGAAAACCAAAGGAAAATATTCTAGTTTTGAATTAAAAGGGGGTTTGTATAGCTTTACTATTTGTCTTTTTAGCTGGTATAATTTTTATGTGCCAACTAAACTTAGGAAGCTGAGACAGACAGGCAGGAGGATATCAAGTGCAAGAAAGCCTAGGCCGCAGAGGTGAGAGAGACCCTATCTTTAAGAAGACAGCAAAAATTAGAGATTATATTAACTTCCCTATTTTGTGTCTTGAGTAGTTTGGCAGATACATCCAAGAAGCTGTATTTGCAATTTAGTCTTATTTTTATATGACTGGAAAACAGCATATGCTAGGGTCTTAAGATATGATTCAGGAGTTAAGAGCACATGCTGTTCTTGCAGAGAACCAGGGTTGGATTCCCAGCACCAACTTGGTGGTTGACAACTGCCTGTAACTCCAGTTATAGGGGATCTAGCGCCCTCTTCTGGGTCCAAGAGCATCAGGCATACGTGGTACACAGACATACATGCAGGCAAAACACATGCACAAAATAAATTTTTTATAGACATTAAAGAAAAGAAAAAGAAAATCCCATTCTTGAATGTGCATGACAGCATCCTGCGCACTGGGGTCCTGAACTGGATAAAGAAAGGAGAAAACAAGTAAACTACCACCATCCCTCTCTCTGCTTCTGATGGAGATGCATGTGACAAGCACCCACACTTCTGCTGCCACCCGAGTGGGCCAGATCCCTTCTTAAGCTGTGAGCAGAAGTGAACCATTAAACGTGCTTCACTCAGGCATTTTGTCACAGCAACAGAAAGAGAACAGGACAAAGGAAGTTTCTGTTCACCCAGCTGTCAGCATCTCACTGCCTTTGCATTTCAATGAAATGGAGCTTGACTGTACTTCACAACTGACCACAAAGCTCCTTTTGTGAATTCATCAAGAATTCTAAACCCTGACAAAGGTTCTACATATTTACCTTTGATCCATTCATCACTCAGGAGTGAAGTTTGAGCATAATTTCAGATGGGAGTGTATCATCGCAATGGTTCTTACCTCAGCGGGGTGGGGGCATTCTCTCAAAGAATATTTGTAATGCCTGGAGAGATTTTTGACTGCCATAAATGGGATGGGATAGGGAATTGGATACCACTGGTAGCTAGATGGTAGAGGTCAAAGGTCAATGTCTTATAAAGTACAAAACAACTTCTCCCCTCCAAAAAAATCTGACATCTGATCAGTGTCCATGTTGAGTAATGACACATAAAGGAATGTGGTCCCATGACGGACAGAAGTATTGCCCCAAGTACACTCACATGCCCCAGGGCTAAGCTCAGAGGATTGCTCTGTCATCCATCCCTTAGGACTGGCTTCAATTTAGCAATCTCTCAGGATAGTTCTAGAGTCTGAAGCCAGTACTCCTGTGCTGCCCAGTGAGAACAGAATATGCCTGAGCACTCCCTCGGGTAATTCCTCCTTAGACTGCCACTGATGACCAAGTTTTCTTGTAACCAGCTTTGATTTTTTTGCTATGCTTTGTGTGTCTTCAACCTGGGGCCCAGTTCACTTAAAATGGTCTCACTTCTTGGGTCTCACTTATTCATTGGTTTGCCTTTTATAGCATGCAGGGTGATCTGTGTGTAGAGGGTTATTCTGAGAAGCTAGGTAACCTGTGAGCATCTGGAGCAGCTGTTCTCAACTTGTGGGTCTTGACTCCTTTGGCAAACCTTTATTCCAAAAACATTTACATTACAATTCATAACAGTAGCAAAATTACAGTCATGAAGTAGATACAAAAGTAGTTTTATGGTTGGGGGTCCCCACAATATGAGAAAGTATATTAAAAGGTCACTGTAATAAGTTTCTGGCCTGGACTTTCCCACTAGCGTCTCGCAGCCCCACTGCTGCTTAGCCCCAAATAATCACACAGAAGCTTACATTAATTTCATGCTGATTGGCCTATAGCTCAGGTATATTGATAGCTAGCTCTCTCTTTTTAACACAACCTATTTCCATTAATCTGTTTAGCCATGTGGCTTAGTACCTTTTCTCAGAGCAGCATCTGGTCTCCTTTCCTCTTGGTCTGCTGGTGTCTCTACGCAGCTCTTTCTAGTCTGATGGCCCCACCCACACTTCCTGTCTGCCTTCTGGCCAATCAGCATTTTTATTAAACCAGTAGGAGGGACAAATATTTACAATGTATCATAACATAATCCCACTACAGGTCACAGCATTAGAAGGTTGAGTCTAAAAGTTGAATGACTATCATGATTTGCTCTAATCTAGCACTAATATTTCTCAAGTAGCAACAGGATATAACAGAATATAACAGAATATAAATAATTTAAAGAATGGTCATAGCCAAGCAGTAGTGGTACATGTCTTTAATCCCAGTACTCAGGAGGCAGAGGCAGGTGTATCTCTGTGAGTTCAAGGCCAGCCTGGTCTACTGAGCATGTGGCAGAGCATCCAAGTCTACATAGAGAAACTGTCTCAAAAAACCAAAATAACAACAACAACAAAAGGATAAAAAGAACAGTCATAATTCAGAATAGTTTTTGTCAGTCTGAAGTTTCTCAGTCAACAGACACTAAAAGTTCAAATAGCATCACATAGGAGTAGAGTTGGGAAACGTTTGAGGCTGTAAAGGCAGACTTCTGCTGGAAATACTTGGGAACAGCTGCTTTGACCCTCAGGATGCTCGTTTGTGGATTAGCTCTTGGGCTGGAAGTTACTGGCACTCCTCCATGAACTTCTCTTGTTTGCCCTGTCCCCCGGAACATGCTGTAGGACGGTACTTGCCCCTCTATCTGGCTGCTTTGTGATCTCTACAACATTTTTATAACCTTTTCAATGGCAAACATGTCTACCTTTAGTGAGGACCAAAGGGTAGGGCAGTCATTGTTATTTTATGGGTAAGGACGGGGCTAGGAGACTTGATTTAAACTCAGGGTCTTGAGCCAGAAGAACTAACTCTGGGCCCCATCCTGTGACTGTGGACCCAGGGCTCTTCCCAATCGCCCTGAATTGATAATGCACCCCTCAGGAGATCTCTGAATATCAAACTCCCACAGAAAGTAGTGAATGAAGCTGTCAAGCAGTAAGTACCCGATGAACTAGTCATTTTATAAATTCCCAAGTCCCAGCTCACTCATGAAAATTTCACAAAGGTAAAATATAGAAACTAATGAACAAGTTCATGTTCTGTTGCTATAGAAACCTGTGCTTATCTTAGGGTTCATATTCTGTACAAAAATTCCAAAAATTCCCCCTGAGGATCTTAGATTTCTAAATCTGAAAAGGAAAACATGCTAAACTGGATTAGATGTGTCTCGGTAATTTTACTTTTGAAATCAGTCTACATCTGTAAGTTCCATCTGCAGCAGCAAAGAAGAACCTTCCAGAACAAGTGACTGGTTCTGTTACCTTGCTTCAGATGTCTATCTGCTCATTTATTTACTTGACATAGATGGAGTGTGTAAGATATCATTGATGCCACCATGCTAGGCCTTACAAACCATGATAAGGGCCCATATAGCTGCCCTTTATAAAGGAAGTCATGGCAGGTGTATGACCTGTGTTAAAAGCCACTTTTGATAAAGCCATCAAGGGCTGTTCTGTCGAAATGTAAAACATGTGAGGCAGAAAGTGTCTGAGTTCTGAGCCCTCAGAAAGCTAAAGCACCAAGTAAAAGCTACTAAGGGAATGCTTCACCTTTATGAGGAAAAGCTAAAAGCTCATTTTTAGAAACTTCCAAACAGGCTCCAGTGCAACCATCCCAAGGACAATCAATCAATCAATCAATCAATCAATCAATGGCATATCTAGAGTCCAGCATTAGCTACTATTCACTAAGGAACAATTTTCCTTCCTTTAAAAACAGTTGTATATGGTACAATTCCATTATTTACACCATATCTGATCACTCAACCAAAAAAATAACAACATATCATTTGCAAGGGAGAGAGATAAGGTTGATCTGGCAAGTGGAAATAAGGATGGTAGATATTCCTTCCAGATGGGAGCCGACATCAGGCAGGAAATTACAGAAGTCTGGGCATGAAGGAGGAAATGACTTGCTGATGTCCATGTGGAAGGTTCATCAAGGAGGCAAACCGAATCTACCTGGGCAGAGGAAGCGTTGTCTCCACCAGCTGGAGCTGATTGCCAGGAGCCCTCAGCAAGGGCACTAAGATGTCAAAGACACTGTTCCTGCTTTGGGGGGCAAGTCAGCCAATTATCTAAACAGTTCTAGCCAGTTTGGTCAGGTCCCCCGTGGGTCTGGGTCGGACTGGTATTTGAAAGCAGGTGGAGAGTGCTCACACCCAGCCACGGGTGTGGAGGGGAGGGGAGGGGTGAGGGGGGGTAGGTGGCTGGTTGCAATGCTGTCTGGACACTGATAGAAGTTTCTGGACAGTGAGTGCCTTTTAGGGCTAATGTTTTACATGTGGTTCTGGAGATTTGTTTACAATTAAAAAACAAAACAACAACGGAAGCACAAGAGTGAGTAATAAGACATTCTCCTGAGAGGAAATTCAGTGTAGGAAAAGTGCATGCAATCTTTAACACTGTCAGCTCATCACACTTACAATGAGAACACAGGCAGAGAGGAGGCTGTGGGAACCTCAGTGCCTACTCTCAGGTCTGCCCACAGGTTGTTAGAAAATCTCCAGGGATGCCTATTCTTCCCATTAGCAGCAGACTGGGCCAGAGCAGCCACCGCAGCTGCACTCCCATTGGCTCTATTGGATTACAAACCCGAGTAATTGCCATTTAAGATTCAAGTAACGGCGAGGGCATTCATCTGCGCTTTCGTTCATTTGTACAGCAATTAATTTGTACCTAAGTTAACAATAAAAATGGTTATGTGATCTAATAAAGTAGAAATGACTGCAAGAAAAAAAAAAAAACATGTCTCTTCCATCCTGCTAGCCAGGCCAAATCACTTTTTCCTGCCCCTAGTTGTCTGTCTGAGAGGAATGTTTTCAGGCAGGCAGAGGGGAACCAGGCCTGCATGCTGGCCCTTGTCAGGGGTCCAGCCTCAGAGACCATAAACAGGAAAATGAGATTTGTATTACAATACATTATTGACTCGACGTGACACAGGCAGGTCACTGCTGGAGCACCCCACACACACACAGAAAGCCAGGAAACCCTCTAGAATTGTTCAAAGCAAAGACAGACACAAAGCAACCCAGAAGATGTTAGCAGAGAACTGCAAACGGGTTCCCAGGCGCCATATGGCCAGCAGACGCATTAGTCTGGCATGAAGGAGTCTAATGCCTTTGGATTTGTTTTTAATTCTTAACAATTGGAATATTTTCATACAAATATCCAGATTCCCAAGGGTTGTAAAGAGTTGGAATTTCGTCGGCACTGCTCTGACATTCCTGGGGCTGAGTGGTGACAGTCGCTGTCACTCAGTCACCACCTGTCTCTGGCATCCTACGCTGGCCTGTTCTTTCCATTGTTAACCGGCCTGGCCAGGACATGATCTTGGGATCCTTTTCAGCCTTTGCCAGTCACTTCCAGGAGTAACCCACTGCTTATATTTGCCTTAACTTTTCACTTCTGGGAGCAGTTTTGCTTTGTTAAGCATTTGGATGTCTTAGATATGTAGAGGTTGTTCCCTTGGCTAACATCTTATCCCTGCTACTGTGTGGTGCATCTCTGGCATTAAACCTATTACCACAGAGCCCAAGGCTATGCAGAGGGGGTCACTTAAGGAATCATCTACCTGCTCCTTTAGGAACCAAGGCCAAGAGGAAGAGGCTAAGTGGCTTGTTCAAAGCCATGCAATAACTTGAATCTGAGCTAAGAAATCTGGCAGCCTGTGGTGAGATGTGGTCTTTGAAGCCTAGCTTCCATTCAGGCTGCTGACCAGTGACAGAGTGAGACCAGCTAATGCTTCTCCGTCTTCCCCTCTGATCATCGACCCAGCCATGAGCAAGTTTCCTCAGTGGCCTCTGTGTGTCATAGGTCAGAGTGCCTGCCACACAGGGAGCTGTGATGATCATGGACACGTGAGCACAAAGGTTCCCTGAAAAAATGCAAACTATGAAAGCCACTGGGTGTGAGAAGACAGTCATTCTAAGTCACCTCTTTCTAAAGGGAGAAAAGTGTAGGCTCCGGGGATAGGCCCCCACAGCCAGCTACAGCTGGTGTAAGCAGGTCTCATGTCCTCCCTGACACTGTGAGAGTTGGAATCACATGTCTCAGTTGAAGCTGTCTGTCCCCAGGCACATGGAAAGGCTATTGGGGGGGGGGACAGAACTGTCCCAGAGGTTCCCATGGAGTTTCATGGAAGTTGAGTCCCAACCAGGATCATTTCACTGATCCCATTGTAGAGGCAAAGTACTAGAATGGGGGAGGGGTGGCAGGAAGACCCCACACCTTCCTCCTTATCAGTCCCAGGCTGGAATTCTGGGTATCAGAGGAGGCGGCCTTGGGATGCTCAGGGACAGAGTCCCTCTACCCCGGGACCGGCTCTTCTAGCCCACCAACACAAGCTTGGGAGACATGAACAATTGAACACCATTTCTGCAAGCTCTTGGGATCTGCCTGCACTCAGTTTAACTCGATTTCTGCAGTGACATCCAGGCATGTTCTGCATTAAATCAGAGCTGGTAATTTCTTCAGAGGGGAACAGCTCTGAAATGGCATGAAAGACGAAAATCTGTTCCTTGAAAAATGACACCATATGGGACTACACTGCTGAAGTTGGGGTAAAAAGCACCCCCTCCCTTTGTTACTCATCAGGCCATCGATGTTAATGTCAGATTTGCAACAGAACCATAGACTAACAGCACCCAAATTAGCTGTTAACAAGGAACTCTGGGCTAGCTCACGGCAAGCAGATTGCTCTGCCTGTGAGAGAGAGACACAGAGCACTTTAGTAAAGCGGTGCTGATTGATATTCTCGAGTCTCAAAAAAATCACTCCTTGCTCTCTGTGAACTGCCAGAGATGGATGGTACCCAGACTGCTGTTGCCTAGGTGCCAGGAGCCAACAATGAAACCTCCAGGTTTGGGAAGAAAACTTGCTCCAAAGAAGCTGTTGAGAGTTCAGAGTATTGGTGGGAAGAGGTGAGGAAAGGATTCTGAGCTCAGATCCGGGGGGGAGTCAGGTCCTGGGAGAGGCAGCGTTAAGATTTCAGAGTATGGTCCAGTACCCTTGTTTATCCGACAGTTTCACAGAGACTCTAGTGAATCACTTGGAGAGCACATTTATGTGGAAAATGATGTTTAGTAGCTGAAACTGATTGTCCTAAGCTCTCTCCTACCATCCTGAAAATTACAGGTGATTTTTTTTTTCCTGAAAAGAATCCTATCTGTAGTTATACTTCTGAGCTATTAATAGTGGCAAACATCACCAGCATATAGACCCTGGGCCAGTCATGTTTTTGCTGTCCTTAGATCCATGGTAAGTCCTGGGAAAGGGGGGTGTTAGGTGAAAATCTAAAAATCAAGGAGAGGCCATTTTGTTTTAGAGTTGACTCCATGATGTGTGGGTCAGGGCCAGGGAGAAGAGGGCACAGGAGGTGGGGTGGGGTTAGGATCACAAAACTTCTCCAAGGGAAGAAGGCAAAGGACAAAATAAACAAAGCAAGGCAGCTGGAGAACAGAAAGAAGATGGCATCCATGTGGAGAAGGTGGTCTGGATTGGTGACCTTCCCAACAGGAGAAATGCATGTAGTCCTTGTAATTACATGGTCTGCATTTGAGGAATCAGTGATAGCTGCAAAAAGACTTCTGAACCTGACAGTTGAGTCATGTGAATTCTCAAACGGAACTTCATTCCCTCAACACACATAATGCATCATTGGTTGAACATGGTCTTTGGTGGAGGGCAGGCCTCCTCTCAGGCCACTGACAGGCAAACTACTAGTCGGGAGTGATCTGCAGGAGGGCATGAGTTAGTGCTCTAGAGCTACAGACAGAGGGCTGAGCTCTGTGTGTGACATCGGAGGCAGAAGTGGCCGCATCGGAAGTGGGGCTGGAAGGATGGTGTCTTAGTGTTTCTATTGCTGTGAGGAAACATTATGACCATGACAATAGTTATAAAAGAAAACATTTAACTCAGGCTGCCTTATAGGTCAGAGGTTTAGTCCACTGTCATCATGGCAGACAGACATGGTGCTGGAGAAGGAGCCAAGAGTTCTACGTCTAGATCGGCAGGCAGCAGGAAGAGAGAGTGACACTGGGCCTGACTTGAGCTTCTAAAACCTCAAAGCCCTCCCGAGTGACACACTTCCTCTATCAAGGCCACACCTACTCTAGCAAGGTCACACCTCCAAATAGTGCCATTCCATGAGAGCCTAGAACATCATTTTCAAACCACCACAGACGAGTTCAAAAGAAACACAGGACTTAACAGATCTTCAGGTCCTCAACATACAAACAAGACCCTTGGAATCCAGTCCTTGATGGTCCTGATGCAAAGCCAGCCTGGCCTTTCTTTGTCAGCTGGCTCCCTTGTCTTAAAGTGTGCTGAGGGGACAATATGGCATTGAGGTAACAGGACAAACATGGAAAGCTATGTTTGCTCCAAATGAAGGTGGGAACAAAGGGCAGAGGCAGCATGGCTTTGGAGAGAGAGCCTTGGGTGAGAATTAAGACCAAGTCTGACTGGTTCATGGCAGCAGCAGTGGGCGATTCCTATCTGTGTTTCCCACAGACAAGCCACTGGGCTCCCCATGTGAGGAGAGGTAAAAACCATGTTTCTGACAGTTCTGGTATCCAGTTACATTTTTCAACAGACAATAATCTAAACAGATAAGTTTGAGAGAAATGTCTACACAGCTGACATTGAAGAAATGATAGAATTTGGGTTTTCCGAGTGACCTAAGTAGTTTCTAGGAATGCCGTGAGAAGCGCTTGGTTCTAGGCTGTCTTCTGGGATGCAGCTGGACTGCTGCTGGCAGAGACTGTCGGTCCATCTCATGGACACCCATCTAGGCTGTACAAAGGCTCCAGTGTGAGCATAAGTACCAGTCAGCACCTTCTAGAAGAGCTGAGGTAGAATCAGGATTCCGAAGCTTCTGCTGGCCCAGGTGATTTAAGTGTAGTTTACCCCCCTGGGGCTTCCACAGCTGTTCACTAGCTCTCCCTCTGCAGAGGCCTGGGCTCCTAGCCAAGTACAAAGCTCATAATGCAGCTTTGATTAAAGATGACTTCTTTGTCCATTCAAGAAATTTGCCTTTTAAAAGTGTATGAAGAGATAGTATCACAGAGACGGGTGTTCCTCCAACATATGGAAAGAAAACTTGGAGATCAAAACACAAGGGTTTGCTTCATGAGCACAAGGACCTTCATCCGGATCCTCAACACCCACAGGAAAAATGTCCAGCATGGCAAGGTGGCATGCACTTTTAGCCCCAGCATTGGAGAGTAGTGTTGGGGGAGGGGAGCAGAGACAGGAGGATTCCTGGGCTTGCTGGCCACAGTTTAGCCCAAACAGCCAGCTACAGGTCCAGTGAGAAACCTTACCTCAGAAATAAAGGGGAGCCAGAAGAGAGTGGCACATACTTTTAATCTAAGCTCTTGGGAGGCAGAGGCAGACAGATCTGTAACTTCGAGGCCAGCCTGGTCTACATATCAAATTTCAGGCCAGCCAGGGCTACACAGTCTCAAAAAAAAAAAAAAAAAAGTTACCATAAAAAATTCTAGAATCTTCTAGAATTTTAGAGTTAGGGTTAGGGTTACCACAAAAATAATTCTAGAATCTTCTAGGTTAAGGTTAGGATTAGAATCTTCTAATCCAAGGCAAATTACAGATTGAATTGTGGTGTATAGGCTTACCAATGAGTAAAGGGGAAAATGTGAAGCCCAGAAACACTATATTAAGTCAATTAGAATTACAATGGGAAGAATCATGTTTCTTCTTTTCTTTTTTTTTTTTTTTAAAAAATGTCTTTTTAGTGAGACAAATATCGAAGTCTCCAGTGATGCTTATAAATCAGTCTTCAGATAAATGAGCTACCATGTGGCTCATTTCCCTGGCTGCCCAGGAGGATGAGTTGCATAAACTCTCAACCTTTTGTGTCTGTGCAGATAGATCCATCCTCTCCAATTATCTCTACAGTTAGGTGCAGTATGGGGGGGCGGGGGGAGGGGGGAGGGGGCACCAGCCTTCACCTACCCTCTTCTCTGAGACCTTCCCGAGGCAGTTTCTAATAAACAAAGCTCATCAATAAAACAAGGGTTTTTTTGAAGATATTTCTTAAATCCAAGAAAAGAGAGAATATCAGTTTTAAAAAATACAGTGCAAAGACTGAGGTTGTGATCATTTTTTAGGGCTGCCATAACCTGCAGAGGGTTGAATGGCTGTTATTTATAACAGAATGAGCTTTCTCGTGAGACTGCATGTGTGGGGGTCACTTGTCACCAGGGCTGGTTTCTTCACCTTGATAGCAGACAAGGCCTTTACCTGTTCTCATAAAGACAGCAGTCTAATTGAATTAGGGTCCATGCTAATTTCATCCATTTTTTATGTAGTCATTTCTCTGAGAACCCTGTCTGTGACATTCTGAGATATGGGAGCATCTAGAACTCCAGTGTAAGAATTTGCAGGGGGACACAATGACAATTTTCAAACACCAAGACGCCCAAAGCCAAGACTAGAGAACACTCTTCTGCACCAATCACACACTTTTATAATTTGTGTTTTGCCCCAAATACATAGGACCAAGTGGCATAAATCTTTACCCCTTCAATCCACACAGCCCTGAGGGAGTGGGCTGCAGGAAAAGTCTTCTCTGACAAAGTCAAGGTCAGCTATGCCGGCTTCTGGGCAGCAGCTGCTAGAGCAGGGGGCAAGCGTGGGGAGCAGTGGGGGAGGGGTGGGGAGCACTGGGGGAGGGTAGAGATTGATGGAGGAGGGGTGGGGAGCTACAGGAAGGGCTGCGGAGTAGTGGTGTATTGGGAGGTGAGCAGGCACTTTCCCAGGAACTCTTTCCCTCCTAAAGGAATTTTTCCTAGCCAGTTAGGAAATACGGGAGCAGATCCAGAGCCTTTGCGTCCTTTTCCTCTGCCCCAGGCCAACAACGTGATGGAGAAGCCTGAGATAGAAAATATGGCCTCCTTAGTTCCTGGCTCACTTCTTCCAGATTTCCAGAGAAATCCACACACAAAACAGGTTTACCCACCTTACTCGGCACATACTCTGGCTCCTAGAGCTGGGAAAGATCCTGATTGCCCTGTGGGGAGAGTGGGTGTGGTACTCCGACAGTTACAAGCCTAAACAGGAGTGACACTGAGAACCAGGGCTGGCAGCACAGCTTCTGGTCACCCAGAGACATTAAAAACTAAACACATTGTGACAAGAGTCAGAATTCTTGAATACCCATTGCTTGCCAGGACTTAGACACATCGTAGAAGTACAATGACCCTTGCCCCAGACCCAGATCATTACTTTCCTCTTACTGATGAGGAGGCCAAGGTCAGCAATGTTAAATCTTCCCCCAAGATCAACAGCCATAGAGACAGAGTTGGAGTTTGAACCTAAACAAAGCCAGGTCCTCTCTCCCCAGTACAGTGATGCCTGCCTCTGGGTTCGAGCCACAGGCATCAGAGTGGCCCAGGCCCAGGCATCTCCTCGAGTCACAGAAAGTCACGGTCACTGCAGTCCGCCCGCCTTCTCTCTGCCTCTGCCAAGTGCAGCCTCATGTGCCCCGCTCAGGACTTAGCACATAGACGCTCTTAAATAAGGAGACTGGAACTCAAGTACCATTAGGTCATGACCCAGCTGTACCAGGTCACCAGGGTGAATGCCCTCACCCTGTTCTGGACAAAGGTACCAGGAGTCCCTCGGGGAGCCTTCACTGAATCCGAGGATGACTGCGCATGTGCTCAGCTTCAGTCCTGCAGGGTAAAGGGACAAAGGATGAGAACAGGTTTCCAGATCCTCCCTAATCCTGGGTCTGTACAATCAATCACTTCTGTCCTAAAATGGCAACATAATCAAGAGGAAAGAGAGACAGTTTTGTCTCACACTGTCACAGTGTTCTTGCAGATAGATCACGACCCTATCACGTGCATTGCCTCCCAAGCTGCCAATCTGAGCCCATAGGGACGTCCCCTACTTCCGTGGACGGTAAAAAGGAAATGGGGCAAAAAGGAGCTCTGGGCCCTGGGGAAGACTGTTCCATGAACATTAGATGTACAAACTGATCCATTTGGACTTCCCCTGCCAAACTAAAAAACAGCATTTCAGTTGCATCCCCTAAAGTTTTACACGCCTGTCTGTATTTCCCGGGTGCTCTAAGAAAGAAGGATTTTTAGAAAATAATGGATTTTCTCTTTTGGATTTAAAAATCAATCTACTCATTAACTTCTACTTAGACCCAGACCTTCCTTAGCATGTGCCAATCAAAAGGTGATAGCGCCCGCCAAGCTGGAGGAACCCGGCCTCGCCCTCTCAACCTCCTAGAAAGCCACGTATTTTTTTTCCTTTTTAAAATCTAACTAGTCTTTCCCTGCAAAGCCCTTTCTAAACAGCCATTGATTTTCAGCTTGAATAGCCCATTAATAAGGCCGAGTTCTCCGGGGTCCTTTAATGCCTCTGCTTTGTTTGGGTTGGATGGTGCTCCCTGGAGTCCTCCGGGGGATCCTGCTTTCCTCAAAGGCCAAACTGGTTCTCAGGGTGATTGGAATCAGTGCCGCAGCCCAGTCTGGGTCAATGTGGGCAAATGAGGAAGCCAGGCTGCCCTCACTGATGTTTGCGCCCAGCACCTCCACAGCGGGTCTGATGGGTGTCCAGCTCTGCCCTCAGACACCGCCAAAGTGGCTCAGTGACAAAGAGGAAGGCTGCTAATGATTCACTGGACGGCCTGCACATTCTTTGGGCAGTTCAGATATTCTTTGGCTTCTTTCAAGGCCCCTTGTCCCAGCTCCAGATCTCACTGTGGTGATGTCCTCTGCAGCAGATCCAGTCAGCTGGCCCCTGGTATAATGTGACAGTACCTCACACCACCAGTCCCGTCTCTAATGACCCTGACACCCCTGCAGCCTGGCGAGTGCTCACTTGTGTGTGGTCAGGAAGAGCGTTATGTAGATCAGTGTCTCCACTAGAAGATGAGAGCTGGAACAATGCTCTCATGCTCCTTTCGACTGAGCAGAGCTGTTCAGTGGGATCCTGTGTGGCCTAACATCTCAACAGTGCAAAGCTGTGACATGTCCATGTGTGCCCTTCTATTGGCTGTCTCCCTTCCCCCTAGGAAAGCAGCTAAGTTTGATCTTGTAGCTTATGCTTGAACTTGGGTCTCTGGGGAGCCCAGGGTGGACTCTCAGTCATTTCAAAAGGCAGTCTTGAAGGAGAGGCTACTGCCAGGCATGGTGGCAACATGCTGCAATCCCATCACTGGGGTGGGGAGGGGAGGAGGGAGGGGAAGAGGGAGGGAGGAGGGGAGAAGGAAGGGGAGGAGGGAGGGGAGGAGGGAGGGAGCTGTTCAGACTCAAAAGCATATAGACAGTGAGGTGGGAGGAGGGTAATGGAGGTGCATAAGGGACCCGTCTTTCCCATAAGTTCCCCTTCCTCCTCTTATGTCCTTGCCTCCACACAAGCCTCTGCCTGCCTGTGCTGTGACATGCGTTTTTTCCACTTCTACATTCTGCTTCCCAAGGTGTTTCATCCCAGAGAACACCTGCTCCCTCGGAAGGAGGCTGCCTGAGTTATAAATGAGCCTCCAGCAGATAAAGATGTGCTCAATAGAATGGAAAAGGGGAAACAAGCACACAAACTGCCAGTCTGTTCCCTGAGCATCTTAGAACGATGCAAACATTGCTTTCCCTTGGGCCTGAATCCCCAAGCCTATCTCAGGGTGGTCTAAAAGTGTGCCTACGTCCATCCCATCCCCTCAGCCTCTCCCTTCTGTCTGGGCAGCTGTGCCCTCCTGTGTCTATCCAGTGGCTCTGTCCTCTTCAGTGTGGAACACAGGAGGGTGTGTTAAAGTCTTCCCGGCCCTCTGCCTTCCCCAAGTAGACATAATCTCCCAGTCATCTGGCTTTTCCCTGATTTCTTAGCTCAAGGTGAAAGCATCCTGTGAGTGGACTGTGGCCAATTCCCTTCTGAAGACCAGATGAAAGGCCCCGTTCATGGCCATTGGGCAAGAAGTAGTGAGTAAAGGGCTGTGGATGCTGAGAGGTGGAGAGGTCGTGAAGATGTGGCTTAGTGCCACTGTAGAAGAGGTGGTCTCCAGAGATACAGATGAGTTCTGTCTCCCTTGCTCCCCTCCCCCTATGTGATAAGACAGCATGACACTCTTCACCAGATGTGGTCTCTCAGATCTTTGACTTCCAGCCCACAGAGCCAGAGCCAGATAAACCCCCACTGTTTATCAGTTCCCCAGCTGGTGCTATTCCGTGATGACGGCAGCACGCAGAGGACCAAGGCAGAAGAAGAAAGACCGGGCAGTCCAGTGTCTGCTTAGCCTGGGACATGGCGACATCAGCAGCCAATTCTGGCTTCATCTTTGTGAACACTTCCAAGGCTGCAAATGGCAGGTCTCAGGAGAGTCTCAAAGCAGCCCTGCGGCCAGTGAGGCATCTCTGGAGTATGTGTCGCTGGTGTTGGAAGCTCATCACTGGTTCCAGGGTCCTACTGCAGGGAAGAGCTACATGAGAACATGCTGTGATTGGGTCCCCAGCCGGTGTCAGGAGAGCCTGTGCGGAGTGGAGTCCCAAACCATGCTCTCTTTCTGGTCCTCCTCCCTTGCTAGAAAATCCTGGCCCCTGTGAGTATGGTCCTCCTTTTTTATCTAAGGGCCTTCATTCTCAAGTCTCTTTGAGGCTGGAGTCCACACCAGCCAGACTTTCAGATAATGACGTGTATCCTCAGAGCTCGGACCCCAGTTAGAGAAGGCAGACCATTTTGTTACCCAGAGAGCTCAAATACAAGGAAACTCTACTCTGAACCAGAGCCCTTTCCTGCAGACATAGGTGAGGGCTATTGGGGTTCTGAGTAGCCTGCAGAACCACACTTGATGTCTCCCACACATCCTGTAGAAATTGGATAAAACAGAAGGTGCCTGCTTACATTTAAATTCAGATAAACAATGAAATTGGCATGATTATATCCCCTGCTGTATTTGGAAGATCTCACTAAAAATATTCACTGTTTATCTAAAATTCAGATTTAACTCAATGTCCTATATTTATATTTGCCAAATCTGACAATTCTCCCAGAACCCTGTTGCAGTTATTTTAGAGAATCCAATTACAGCCCCTGTCAGGACCACTGAGGCCCAAGAGAAGTCATCTTTGAAAAAAAAAAAAAAAAAAACCTTATTTGCTTTTCACATTGTATATGGTGTATGAAAGGCATGGTCAAGTGCATCCTGTCTTTATTCCATAAAGAATCCCCCAAGCATAGGAAAGCAGATAGTTCCTACCTTCATTGTTGAGGATTTGAAGCCCAGGAAGACAATGACTTGCTTACAGTCTGGGAAATGGTTTGGGCGGCCTCTGAACAAATCCTGGGTCTTAGGCTCCCTGTACAGTGCTCCTTCCTATACATGACTTACCTCCTTCCCAGGCCACGAGACTTTAAGTTAATTAGGTAGAAAAAAAAAATAATAAGTGCCTGGAGCTGCTAGTGGAGGAAGAGCAACCAGAAGGACATATTTTAATTGATCTTTGATTGTGCCAACAACTTCTGCCTCCCAGGGCACCAGCTGCCATTTCTGAGTGAGCAATCAAGAGGACGGCCCCTCTTGTCACAGTTCAGGGTGTTTTTTTTTTCCTCAAGATCTTTGCACAGGGAAGTGAGACTGCAAAACAAAAGCTTTCTCCTTTAATTGGCCAAGCAGCTGGGAGTTTGGAGCCCTGGTAATGCTGCCCAAGGTCACCTACAGCCTTCCACCCACTTTATCCTGGAAGTCCCAAGAGACCCTGCCCTGCTGAGAAAGCTGGGTATTTTGAGGGCATTGCAGGACGTTCATACTTCTGAAGTATGGTGCACTTTGTGAAGGATTTGATAATGCCAGTGTTGCTTAGTGAGTCTTGACATTTTAGTGGGGTTATTCAAGTGACCAGGGCACAAACCCAGCATAACCCTAAACAAAAAGGAGGCTACTAATAGGAAGAAACTCTCACTGTGGGCCTCTGGATTTGGAAGGTCCTCTCCACAGACAGTGTGAAGGACGCTAAGCTTGAGGGCCTTCTTACCATTCCAGTCACACATGGTTTGCTGGCCTTTTCATAAATATGTCTCAGACCTAACAGAACACCCCCAACCACCACCCCCACCCCGCCTTCCCAACTACTGTCTACTCTGAAGTAAGTAGCTTTGGCTTAAGTCATCTGGACTGGGTCCTCTTTCTCTCCTGCTCCAGGGCCAGCCCACCAACAGCATCTTCCTGAATATCACATGATGTTCTCTTTCTTCAGCGGCACCTACCTGAACAACACAGGTAGGTCTGCCTACAGCGATCCTGGTTCTGTGACCCTTTCCTGATGTCCCAAGGCCCTTCACTCTTGCCGTGTCAGCTGTTCTCCTGCTAAAAACTACAGCTAGCTGCTTAGGGCTTCTGCTGCTGTGATGAAACACCATGACCAAAAAGCAAGCTGGGGAGGAAAGGCTTATTTGGCTCACACTAACACATCACTGTTCATCACTGAAGGAAATCGGGACAGGAACTCAAGCAGAGCAGGATGCTGGAGGCAGGAGCTGATGCAGAGCCATGGAGGGGTGCTGCTGACTGGCTTCCTCCTCATGCCTTGCTCAACCTGCTTCCTTATAGAACCCAGGACCAGCAGCTCAAAGATGGCTCCACCCACCATGGGCTGGGCCTTTTCTCCATTGATCACTAAATGAGAAAATGCCTTACAGCTGCATCTCATGGAGGCATTTCCTCAACTGAGGCTTGTTGCTTGCTGATGACACTAGCCTGTGTCACACTGACACACAAACCCAGCCAGAACACTAAGCATATCTAATTCCTTCAGTGCACTTAGCCAGAGTCTGCCATTTCTTCTCTATTCATTCATTTGTCACGTCTCCATAGACTATGTGACTTCTGGACCTGTCTTGTCTGTGGTGTTTTTCAGGGCTCTTGTAACATACCTAAGAACAAGGAGATCCCAGTCAGCGGATAGTTATTCTCTGACAGTTTGGAGGCTTGGGGTCAGAAATCAGAGCAACTGCAGACCTTGCTGCCTTTGAAAGCTTCTAGAGAAGATTTTGCCTCTCAAAGTAGCCCAGGGCCTTGCTTTGTCACAGGGCAGACTTTCTTCTGTGTCTATTCTCTCCCTCTCCCCCCTTTCTATCCCTCCCTCCCCCTCCTTCATCCCTCCCTCCCCCTCCCACCCCCACCTCTGTGTGTGTTTCTCTCTCTCTAGGCCATGCCTTCATGCATGTTGGGCAAGTACTTTTCCATTGAGTTACATCTCTTTTCTTCTTGTGTATGGTCCTGAGGATTGAACTTAAGACCTCAGGCCCACTAGACAAATGCTTTACTACTGAGCTGCATCCCCAGCCCCTTCTTATAAGAAAAACAGTCATGCAATAGAGTCTACCCTACTCCAGTGTGACCTCATCTTAACTTGATTTCATTTGCAGAGACCCTACTTCCTACCAAGGAAGAAAATCAAAATGGAGTAGCATTGGTTCAGGGCATCTAAAATGGAGACAAGAGGCCGTTGTTGGCTCAGGCTTAGGGTAGAAACATACAAGAGCTGACTTTTGAACTGAACTCCATTTCTATTTTTCTAAAGACTGCTTTCTAAACTCCTGCTTTCAGGAACCCCTTCTCCTAAGCTACCCAGAGACTAAGACTATATTCAATCCCTTTCTTAAAAGACAGCTCAAATGCAGCCACTGTCAATCAGAATTCCCAAATAACACACAATATAACTATCGAGTCTTGTGCAATTTTAGGAGTGTCTAAAAATTCTTGTTGCAGTTTTTAGGGATTTTAAAATTTATTTATTCTTCTCCAATTTCAAACATACACATGCACTTTAGACATACTCTGCCTCACTACCCCCTTTATTTTCCTCCTACTAAATACCACCTTCTGCCCAGCAGGTCTCCTCTTGGTTTCATGTCTTGTTTTTCTGTACCTCATTACATTTAATTAGGGTTGTTTCCCTGAGCATGGATGGGGGTTACTTGAGCAAGAGCAACATACCTGTGTCTACACCACTGAGGAATATGACTCCCTTTTTCCAAGCAGGCACTAGCAACCTGTAATTCTTCAGGTAGAGATGGGGCCTAATGAGTTCTTACAGCCACTCGTGCTGGAATGCTGGTGAGCCTAGTCTTGGTTTGAGGGACTTTCCACAGGTGGAAGTCACATCTTGTATCATTAACTGGGCCCAGAGTCTCCTAGGCCCTGGGGGGAGAATTGGATGTTTGCCTGATGGATGTAGTATTGAAATGCCTTCTGAATATTCCCATTCCTCTCCATAGGTTAGTGCTCCTCTCCTCAGCAGTCAGAAGCTGCTATCATTGCAGGGGGTGATGGTTAAACAGAGACATTCATGGTCACCGTGCTGAGAGTGACAGCTGAGTACTCAGCTCTAAACAGAACGTTTGTATCACACCTTCCAAAACTCAGGAAACACTGGCAAAGAGCGGGAAGAGGGTAGTCAGAGCTGGGGAATGAGAAAGAGCACCATGCAATGCTATCTTCCAGACAGGACGTCGCTGTCATACCTGTGAGCTACCTGCTTAACACCCCAGGTTTGGGAGCTTTAAAGACACCCACAATTTTCTGTTAGGCTTGCCTCCTGGACTGCAATCCTAATTGCATGAGTCTAGGTAATAAGTGTGGTTGCCTTTGTTCCTAACCAGTGGGATTTACTTCTTGGTTAACATTCTTAACTGGCCACATTCACGTATGAGCAAGGACCTCGACATGAATAATTCAGCTCACAGCAGCCTAGTATAGTAGAAATTCATATTCATTTGTATTTTATTGGTGAAATAATCTAAGGGGAGCAAGGTTTGTTGTGATTCACTGCTTCTTTTTAGTCCATCGTGGCTTGGGAGGCATGATGTCAGCAACTGCTTTGGTGGTGGTAGCCTCAGCAATAAAGATGCTGTTCATCCTGTGCCCATGACACCCTCATCATGGCGGAGAGCACCGGCTAAGACCAAGGGTAGATGTAACTCTGAAAGGCCCACCTCTTGTAGCCTGTTTTTGCCATTGAAGTCCTTCCTAAAGGTGTCACAGTCCTACAAGCTAAGACCAAGCTTTCAAAGCATGAGCCCATGGGAAACAGATCAGAAATTCATAAGCAACCTTTGGGGAATGAATGGACATTTTCAATAGGAACAAACAGAATTACAGTGAGCTGGTTCCAGGGCAATAAGTACAGGACACCAGGGCTGAACTTTAGTGGAAGGAAACGTCTACTTAATGCCAAAGCAACTCACTGAAGGAGAACATATTCAGACCAACTCTTGATATTACAAATCTGTTTAAAATCTTAGAAACTAAATGCTTTCTCATGGTGTCAGTAAGCAGGCCCACCAGGCAGGATGAAGTATGCTCATGCCTGTCCTTGTCACTTGCTTTTGGCTCCTCTGAGATGTAGACAGAAAGCTGGAAATAAGCAGCTCTGGGAGTGGCAGGGCCAGTGTGACTCCTCAGCCAGCGTCTGGTCAAGGTCTGTCACACAGGCTACTTGTGTGAGTCCACTGGTGAATCCTCAGTTAAGATGGGAATAGATATGCCAACTTTAGTAATTCATGCTTGTAATCCCAGAATTCAAAAGGCCAAGGCAAGAGGATTGCCAAGAGTTGATTCTAGCCAGGGGCACACAGTAATACCCTTTCCAACAACAGAAACAAAACCCTTACAGAACAAAAACCAAGAAGATGAGGACGAGATAGAAGTGATTTTGTTTTGCTTTGTCAAAGGGCAAAATCACAATGTAACAATCTTAATTAGCTTTATTTTCAATTTTATAATCTGAAAATGTTTTCATTACGTGAAGCAGAATTAAGTAGTCCAATAGGCCAAACTGAGTGAATTGGTTTTATAGACACAAAATGGCTGAAGAAACCAAAACTAAAAAATAAGTCATTTTTCAAGTTACTTCTTTTATACAGTGGAGACAGGTAGGCAGAGAAAGAGAAAGAAGCAATTGATTGTTAAGAGCCTGATTCCACAGCCGTTCCAACTGGCGTGTTCAGGACAACTGAGCACAGTGTGTCCAGTCTTGATTTCTCAGGTCAGGTGGAATGCTCAGTGAGCTTCCTCACTGGATGATTCCACTTTGAGTGTTAGTCTGCCCTGTTGAGGTAGATGCAGGAGACAGTGCAAAGCAACAGCCCCCTATCATATTTACCAGACAGCTTTACCATAATCTATCCAGGGTTTGAGGGCTGTAATAATGAGACTGATTCCACAGGCAGTCCCATTACGGAAGCTGAGGTGGTACTGCCTCAGGAGACTGAGGATAGAGAACTATGAATTCAAAGCCAGGCTGGCCTACATAACAAGATTTGTTTAGAACACAGACATGCATGCATGCATGCCTGCCATGTGGGATGACAATTTTGAAAGGTGCCTTTTGAAAAATACCTCAAAGTTGGAAGTGCTGCTTTCAGTTCTAAGACTTCTTCCTTAAGGAAGAGCAGCCGTTAGGGATGGGACTAAGCACCAGGTGTCTCTAAGCAAAGCATCCTGACTCTCACCAGGAGTTCTGGGGGAGGCAGGTGTCCAGCTTGAGAAATGGCAGGGTGGGGGAGGTATCAGGGGACCTCTGATGGGAATGCATACATTGGTCGTGACCCTGGCTTCTGCCCAGGTACCCCATCTCCACGTGGCCTCTCTCTGAGCCTCTGGGCCTGTTTTTTCATCAATAAATAGAAGGTTTTTCTGAAGACACTGTCATGACTTGGATATTATGTTGGTCGAAGGAGGCCTGAGTTAGGATGCTGTAGGAGCCAGGTGATCCCTGTACCATCTTGAGTACATCAACTCCCCATCATAAGAAGGTTCCAAACCAATGTGGCCTCAGGCTCTCCAAGACTGTTGAAAATAAATTAATAAATTATCCAGTAATTTTATAAGTTATCTAAGAAAAACAAGTAAGGCCTTGGGTTCTCTGTACCAAGCTGGTTGGTAAGACTTGATCTTTGTTGCTTATGGCTAGGGATTAAATCCAGGGCTTGGCACATACCCAGCAAGTATTCTGTCACTGAGCTACCACCTGAGCCAGAGTTGGTCTTAAGAATGCTTCTTTTAAAAAAAAATATTTAAAAGTCACTGATCATTTCAATAAATAATTCTTCTCCAAGTGTCTTTGTGCTGGAGGCAGGAGAGGTTCTGGTTTACTATTCAAATGAAGCAGGACTCTTTTATGATCTCCCAGGTTGCTGTGACTTGCCTATGCTGTATTAAGTCTTTTGACCCTTGTCCAGTGGAAAAGTCTTTTTTATTTCTAGCCTTAGGAGAGAGCACCTGGTGTGGTCTGAAAGAGTCCTGGGAACCAGGTCAGCAGATCTGACTGCACTGAAGTAGCAGATACCACTTATAAAGTAGATATGAATAAATATTTGTTCAATAAATGTTAGCTAGCAACTTCATGGGACATGATTTCTGCCCCTCTGGCCATGCTTTTCTGGCCTGCTCTGTGGCGTTTTTGTAAGCATCAAGTGAGAACATACACTCAAAGTCTTTTACAAACTGTAAAATGTGACAAATGGGTCAGTGGTGCTGGGGGAGCAGAGTGTCAAGAGCAGCTTTCGGGGTGACTGTGGAGGGTGCTGCAGGACATGTTTTTCCTGGAGAGAGAGAACACATGTGTCTACTCACCCCAGATAGGGAAGACAACAGACAGACACCACCGTGGCCATCTTGGTGAACCAATGGGCTTTACTGGGGTTACTTACAGGAGTATGGGTGAGGGGCTCCTCACAGTAGCAGACGTGACTCAGAGTGCTGCATCCCCAAAGCCCAGCCCAGCGAGGGTGATGTCGCACAGAAGCTGGGAACCTAGAGCACACTGCACAAGTCTGAAGGCAACCCAACGTGTTGGAGAGTCTCTTTTCTAGCTGCCTCAGTTAGTCTACACAAAGCTGAAAGTAAAATTTGTCATGAGACCCAGCAAAAGCCTGGAAGACAGAGCCCTAACCAAGAGAAAACCGTCAGAAAGTCTTGTCTAGCTTCCAATGACAGGCAGTTCTCTAAATTATCTGTGAGCAAAGAACAGGACTTTTCTAGTTTGACTTTTCTTCAAGTTACGAAAGTCATTAGACCAATGAACAATGGCCAGAACTCCAGCACGTACAAAATGTCTTCACTGACAATTCATGTAGCTATTAAATCTTTACCTCCTTAGACCCAGCCTTTGTCCTTAATGGGTTTTGGGATCCTATTGTAGGATAAACAGCCCAAGCTCAATTCCAGGACTTGAAATCCCACCAATCCCCACCCTGGAAATCTCTACCCTGGACAACTCCACCCCCAAGAAAGCACATGTAGAACCTGCCTCTGGTCAGTTCTTTGCTGCTTCTCTCCCAAGCAGAGGCAGTCAGCTCCCTGTGTCTTTCCGAATTAATCTCCTGTGTGAGATTTGTTGAGTGGTGTGACTTTGTGGAATTCCTTGGATCCTGACTGCTCAGCTACCTTTCCCTCAGGACTGTAACACTTATATGAGCTCTGTCGGAGATAACATCTCAAGTGATTGAAACCTAGTCACTGAAGGGGTCATAACACCAAGAGACATTCATTAGCTCTGGCTGGACTGCCAGACTGAAATGCCAGGAAGCATGCCTTTCACCAGACACACCTGGGGTGCCTGGGAATCTCTGGACTGGCATAGAACTAAAAAAGCCATGGACTTAGGAGAGGAGGCATCTCAAGTCCTGTGTCTCTGCTCCAGATAGCAAAGGAGCATGAGATAATCCTTTGAGTTCTTTATACCACAGTTTTTCTGCTTCTCCATTAAAGGAAATAAGTTACTATCGCTCCATTGCTCCAGCCATTTTGGAAGTTAGGATGGGGACAATATTTGGGTAAGAGGGATGTGCCACAAAGTAGCATCACTTAGGAAGAGGGAGCCTCAGCTGAGGAGTTGCCTCCGTCATATTGGCTTGTGGGCATGTCTTGGGACATTTTCTTCATTAAAGATTGATGTAGGAAGGCCTAACTCACTGTGGACAGTACCATCCCTGGGCAGGAGGTGGTCCTGGGCTGTATAAGAAAACAAACAAACTGGCTTCCTCCCAACAGGGGAGGAAGCCAGTAAACAGCATCCCTCCATGATCTCTGTATCAGGAACCTGTTTGAGTTCCTGCCAAAATTTTCACACAATGATGAACTGTGACATAGAAATGTAAGCCCTTCCCTTTCCCCACTAAGTTGCTTTGGGTCCTGGTGTTTCCTACAGTAGTAGACAGGAAAGAAAACAGGAAAGGGCAAACAGCAGCTTTGCCTTCCTCGGGTTGACGTAATCTAACATGCTCTCTAAAAGTGATGTGTTCTTTGTTTTGATTACAAAATAAACCTTGTGAGCTTGGTGGCACTCACCTTTAATCCCAGCACTCAGGAGATAAAAGTGGGCAGATCTCTGTGAATTCGAGGTCAGCCTGGTCTACAGAGTGAGTTCCAGGACAGCCAGAGAAACTCTGTCTTTAAAACAAAACACGAACCTCGATCACCACTGATTTTAGCCTGTAACTCTGAGACTGCCCCAACAATGTTCTTATCTGTCCTGGTGTGAAGCCCTTTCTGAGCTTGTCCTGG
The DNA here is from genome assembly GCA_004025045.1 of Sigmodon hispidus. NCBI lineage: Eukaryota > Metazoa > Chordata > Mammalia > Rodentia > Cricetidae > Sigmodon > Sigmodon hispidus. The sequence goes on from PVIH01010098.1 coordinate 67,021, forward strand.
TCACCTCACTCCAAACCTGCAGCCCAATATGGAGGCTTTTGTTCTCCTATAGAATCTACAGGTGAGCTCTCTTACCCTGGTGACTTGCTAGGCTCACCACTGCCATCTCTCAGAAACCGCCCAGATCCTGCATCTCCTCTTTCTCTGCCTCTGTCAGCATCTGAGCTTTGAGCAGGCCCCTCTGTTCTCCCTTGGCCTGTTTCTCAGGCTCTGCTTTGTTGATTTTTCAAGAATCCTACAGCTTTACATAGTGCCTTGGTGTACAGTCTGCTCAGCTCCATCCTGTGTGTCCTGTGGAGACTTACACTCAACTCTCCTTGGCTCTACTCTTTGGGAGATGTCTTATTCTAGAGTCCTATTCAGTCATAAACCCTAGCCTGAGTGGGTACCCTACCATAGCCCCTTGGCAAGGACGTAAACCAAATACCTTCTTGGCTTCTCTGATGCTTTCAGATGGGCCTGGAGCTCCCCAAATGCTGTCTGAGCGTAGACGGTGCTTTGGAGTCTGATGGTGTCAGTAGTGTTTTCTGGACAATAGGCCTTGGCCTCCTGAGAATACTTACTAGAGACAGCATAACTGAGGGACAGTGGCCAGCATTCTGGGAAGAGGCTGTGGAGGGAAATCCACAGTCACAGCAGTGAACCCAGCAAGTCCCCCTCACACACACCCTCCTTCCTCCTTTCTCAAACGTCTTTTGAGCATCTTCCTTGGGCCATGTTCTCTGCTAAGGCTAGGAGCTCAGAAACAGTCACTGGGCTGAGAGATTGGTTAGTGTTAAAGCACTTGCCCTGTAAGTATAAGACCCTGTGTTTGGAGCCGAGAATCCATGTAAAATCCAGGTAGCCACAGAAGCCCACAGGAGCCTTAGAAAGTAGACACCAGAAATCAGGGCAAACCATATGGGCCAGCTCAGGTTTGATGGAGAGACTCTACTTTAGTGAATAAGATAAAAGAACAATCCAAGATGATTCCTAGCATCAGCCTTGGCCCTCCACATTATACGCATGCATGTGTGTCCACACACATGAACATGTATACATATACATGCACATGAAAATGGAGGGGGAAAAAGCCAGGCCTTTTCCCTTACAATTTAATGGGGAAGCGGAGAGTGAGCCGGAAATGGTAGTGTTTTCCTGCCTGGCTTCAACCTCCTTACCTCTAAAACTCGGGTGTTCTGGTCCTAATACGGTGGCTGCCTCATTCAAATGCTGCTCTGTAGTGGCCTCATCATCTGAGGCCATCTGACCCCACTGCTTGTGATAGGTCACAGTCAGCAGGCGACCTGCAGGGAAGGGCTGGTAATAAACGGTGACTTGGTCACACAGAGGGCAGTCTGTATTGTGGCTGCTAGGGCTTTGGTTCCCCTGTTCCAAATTTCCATTCCTCCAGCTACCTTGGCCAGCAAAGCACCCAGAAATTGCCAGTTTCTTTCCAGAATGTCCAAAGGGTCCAAGAGGGCTAGATGAAAGACAGATTATGGTCTCTCTCATTTGAGCTGAGCTGATGTGAAACTCAGGCTCCTCCAATGGCTGGTCCAGGCAGTCTGCAAGACCAGCCAGCATCTTAGCTCACAGGACATTAGCACTCTGGGCCACATGGTTGTGTGAGGACAACCTCCAGGCTAAGTCTGTTGCATGAATTTCTAAGGACATCGCATTAAGTGACACTCACACCTGGCTGGTGACAAATCTCAGACAGTACTTGGGAATACAACCCCCCCCACCCCCCCACACACACACTGCTTCCTCCCTCCCTCCTTCTCTCCCTCCCTCCCTCCCTCCCTTTCTTCCTTCCTTGTTGTAAGGGATGGAATCTTGCAGCACGTTAGCAAGGACTCTACCACTGTTCTAGGCCTTATCTTATTTTTAAGTAATTAGCTGCAGACCTTTAGCTGCAGACCTTAGGCTTTCAGTTTTTTCTACTCACACAGCTCCCCCCGCCCCATCTTTCTCCTATGTTTATCTGTTGAAACCCAGGGGAAGTCAAAGAAGATACCTACTCTATTGGACAGATCCAAGATATCTTCATAATGCAGTAAAGGGCTTTTGGCCTGAGCAGGAGGCAGCATCCTTCAATGCCCTCTTGAGACCTTCATAGCTTTCTCCACGACACTGTACTGCATCTATCTTGGTCAATTTTTTTCTTTCTCTGCTCAATTTTTTTTCAATGTTTGGCTTTTATCCTCTACTATCACTTTTTGCTTTCTCTCAAAATTTGGCTCCTAAGGGCCTTGCAAACTTTGCAGTTGGTCTTGGCTGGTCTAAGCTCCCAAGTGTTAGTGTTTCTAGTTCCCTGGCCAAGGTAGGCACTTTCCAGCTACAGAGGATGCCAGAAAACACTCAAAATTGTTCAGCTGGAGCATTGCAAGTCAGAGAGGCAGGACCATGACCAGCAAGAGGCAGGACCGTGACCAGCAAACCCTGGGGAAAGCTGTGGGGGCCACCAGAATCCTGTGATGAAAACCAGATCTAGAGACTCCCTGCACCAAATGTCACTGCTTCCAACTCCCTGCCAGCCTCCAGGGAGCTTCCAGGCAGGGGATGGTCCACGGAAACAGGCAGCATGGAATTGTCTTGACCCTGCCAACTGGCTATGCATCTTCAGCTCAGTAACCACAAGAGGCCACAGGGCTTTCTTCGCTGCTGCTGCTGCTGCTGCTGCTGCTATGAACAGGCTTGCAGCTATTTATCTGGTGCCTTAAAGGCAGCTCTCAGCTTGATGACAGTGGCTGTGAGACAGCTCTGGACTAGGCCCAGAACATCAGGCAGTTTCCTCCTGTAGCTTCCAGTTGGACACTGAGACTCAGGGCAATACGCTGTCCTGAGACATATGGAAATGCTGCATGAGGCATGGCCGCTCTGGGGGCTGCTCACACTGAAAGCTCAGGCCTGCCTGCAGGGTAGGAGGGAAGGCTTAGGAGCAATGGGCCCCAGGCTGTGACAGACAGCAGATGGGATGAGGCCCACAGAGACATTGTGTCATTCTGGAGGTGACCTAAAAAGTGCCAAATGCAGACAAAACTGCCAGGGGGAGTGCTGTTCCTTCATCTGGTGGCTTTGCAAATGTGTTCCTTCTACCATTTTCTTAAAAGAAACCTCTTCTGTTTACTGAGCTGAGATTCTGCCAAGTTTCCTTTAAAAAAAAAATAGAGTGCATTACATCGTTATTGAATTATCAAGCTTTTTCAACATCACATCATGACATTATCAAAATACAATCCAGGTGTTCAGCTGAGCAGATCCTTACATGAAGCAATTTAAATGAATAAACACATTTCCTCTTCATCTTTGGGAAATCAGTTGAGTAGCAGAACCCAGAACTCCTGTGGGTGAAGTATGAAAGGCTGTGCAAATACACATCATGCACATGAAGCCTGGTGCACAGCAGAGCAAGGTAATAAAGGGGAAGGTGCCTGATCCACACTTAATCCCCAGTGCAGTTGACTACGCTGATCCTGGTCACCTGAGGCCTGCAGGATGAGCAAATTCAGGGGCCAGAGAGAGATGATTCAGTCAGGAAAGTACTTGTTGGATAAGCATGGATCTAGGTTCAGTCCCCAGCACCCGCATAAAAAGCAAAATGTGATGGTGAGTCCAAGCGCTGAGAAGGCAGAACAAAGCTTTCTGGGATTTACTAGCCAGCAGCCTGCTTGGTGACTCCAGGTGCAAGGGAGAAGCCCTGTCACAAAAAACAATGTGGGAGGCTCCTGAGGAATGACCTGAGGTTCACACACACACACACACACACACACACAGACTCATACATACACTCATGCACAGACACACATACACACACAATACACACACTCATACACAGATACTCACACACAAACACACACAGAGACTCATACACAGACATATACACAGACACACACATACACACACACACACACACATATACACACATGCACATGCTTTGGTACAAAGTGTCTCAGCCCAGGAGCCTTTGAGAGCAGAGACTTGTGTCTTTTAATTTTAAATCTGTACTGTTTAACACAGGGTCTGGCAGATAGTGGGTTATAATAAACACTGTTTTGTTGCTATTCTGATCTCTGCTGTGGAGGTCCCTGGTATCACCTGCTGACTGCCCAGTATGTTAGACTGCCATAATGAGACTTAATAAGCTTATAGAAATCTTCAGCGTGTGGGAGGTCTACCATATCATTGTTCTATATCTTTCTCAGAATTCTATAAGCTGGAATAGCAACTAAGGAACATTATTACTAAGAGATGATAATTGCCAGTACAATGAAATATCTAGTTTGAAAAAAACAAAATAAAGTATTCTAATCCATTAAATTTATGTTCAGGGTAGAGTGGGTATTTTTTATAGCCCTGTGAATTAGTTACTTTTCTTTTGCTGTGATAAAATGTCATAACTGAAAGCAATTTATAAAAGAAAACACTTAACTGGGCTCGCGGTTCCAGAGAATTAGAGCCTGTGATGGCAGAGCAAAGACATTATAACAGGAACTTCTGAGAGCTCACATCTTGATCCACAGGAAGGAGGCATCAAGAACACTGAGAATGATGTTGGATTGTAAAACCTCAAAACTCACCCCCAGTGACACCTCCCCGAACAAAGCCACACCTCCTAATCCTTCCCAAACAGTTCCACCAGCTGGACTAAGCATTCAAATGAATATATAATGACCTTATGTGGGGTACTCTTGTTCAAAATACCACACCCTGCAATCCCTACTTCATCCTTCTGCTTTTTTTTTTTTTTAAAAAAAAAAACAAACCACAGTTTGGCCCACTCAACAGGGAAGGAAAGAGTATTCTATAAGTATGTCAATGAACAAGGCCTCACAGAGAGGCCGTTGAGTGAGCTAGCCTTAATACATCCTATGCCTGCCCATAACTAAGCAACTTCTAGCCAGTTTAAAGCAGAATATGAGGCAGCCAAATACTTGACCTATCTTGAAGGTTAAAAACTTGAGCACAACCCAGGAATGGTAGCAGTGCTGTGAGAAGAGCTGAGGGGAAGGGGAGGCAGGAATTGGGCATGTGGAAGAAGCAGAGGGAGAAAGGGTCAAATCAGAGGGAACTCTAGGCCCCGACTCACACCATCAAAGCTGAAGAGGGCCAGAGCTTCCTCCACTGGAGCAGAAGAGCCAGTCTCAACCCCTAACCTTCAATGCTCTGGTTGCTTTAAGAATACAAGTCAAATTATCTTAAATTGGTATTAGGGAAATGGATTAGTGAATAAGAGTGTTTGCTGTGCAAGCATGGAGATCTGGGTTCAGATCCCCAGCACATGCATAAACCACATAACCATGAGTGTGGTTAGAGTACAATTTTAACGTCAAACATGTGGAGGGCAGAGACATGAGGATGGGTCAGCTACTCTAGCTGATGGATGGATGGATGGGTAGATGGGTGGATGGAAGGGTGGGTAGATGGGTGGATGGATGGGTGGGTGGATAGATAGGTGGGTGGGTGGATAGATGGACAGTGAATACACGTTTCAGTGAGAGACCTGTCTTAAGGGAATAAAACAGAGTCATAGAGCAGGATATCTGAAACCCTCTGCTAGCCTGCATATGTGTGCCTATGAACATACACTATACACACATATACTCCAAAAATTCATTGTGAGCAGTCTTCTGGTCTCTATGGAGTATGAATGCATTAAAAAAAATCGGTTGCTACAACAGAAACCATTCCTCTTCCAGCTCTTGGGGGCATCCTGCGTTTGCTTTATAAGTTTTCCTTTCTCTGAGACCTATGAGGAAGCACCACCACCTTACCATCTGGCCTGAGCGAGCCCCACATCCCCACATGCTGTCTATCTCTGGGTCTCTCTTTTCTTGGAATTAATATCTTTCTCAGTAAATCAAGTATCTAAAAGGACGATCCTCCCCAGTGTCCTCCTCTTCGCCCCCTTGAGCCCTAAACCTTTCGGGCCGTGAGACAATAACTTGTCACTTAGTTCTCTCCAAAATCTGAGGACCTTTGCTGAAGTAAAAGCCTTTACCCTCTGAACCATTTTTGCCAGCCTGGGATGTTTCTTCTCTTAGTTTTACTTTTTCCGTGTGTGTGTGTGTGTGTGTGTGTGTGTGTGTGTGTGTGTATGTGTGTGTATGTGTGTTGTTAATGTGTAGTATGTGAGATATGTGGAGTGTGTGTGATGTATGTATAAGATATGTGTGTGTGAGATGTGTATGTGTGTGTGAGAGCCCACTTCGGTGGGTGCTTGTCTATGTGGAGGCACAAATGTAACAGAAAACCATCCTCCATTGATCTCCAGTATCAATTAAGTGAGTTACTAATTTAATGGGACATTCAAGCCAAAGGTTAAAAAAAAATCTGAACTGTCTAGGAGAGGAGTCTAAAGTTAAAATTCATAATCTCTTCCCCCAAACCATCATCTCAAATGCCCCCTCCAGACACGGGGTGATCAGGAAGACATCTCCTTCCCATTTCCAGCCAGACCATAGTTTGAGGCTGGTTGGCATGTTGAGTTTCACTGTGCCCCTTCCCAGACTACAAGCCTCCAGCTAAGGGTAGAGCAGGCCCCAGTAAGCTCTGTCTGGCCTAGAGAGCAAACTGATCACATCTGCCTGCAGCAAGGAATCAAGGGTGACCCAGAGGACCCAGAGCCATACCAGCCTGATCCTTCCTCCATAGCATACTAACAACATGAGGAGCCAGGGGGCAGCAGCCAGGGGACAGAGCTCAGGAGTGTCACTTAATAAGAATCCCTCCGTGGGGGAAACATTAAGGAGTAGACACTTAGAGTTCCTCTAATTCTATCCATATGGCAGCCCAAGGGACAAACCTCGATTGTCTTACATGCTTGTTTCTCTCAAATTCTGCTCATCACAGAATACTGCCAATTTCACTTCCTAAATATGTTTTGAATCTGCTCTTTTGGGTCCATTGATGTGGAATGTCTTAATGTACACTGTAAACTACCATTGGCTAATAGAGGAACTGTTTGGGCAAGTCAGCTTAGAGGCAGCAGGGAAATCCAAGTATAAAGGGCAAGGAGGGCGGAGTCAGATGGAGTCGCTGTGGGCTGCCACCACGAGAGCAAGATGTAGAAGTACAGGTAGGCCACTAGCTATGGGTCAAAACATAAACTAATAGAAATGGGTTGAATTAAGATGCAAGAGCAATGAGCCTATGCTATAAGCCAAACAGCTTGTAATTAAAATATATTTGGAACTAAGCAGCTGTGGGACTGAAGGCCCAGACCTTGGACTGGTCGGGTCAGACACTTCTTAGTACAGGTCCATTATATGACTGCTAGTTGTTAGTCCAAGAAAGTATTATTATCTCCCACTGGGGCTCCTCATTAGCCCTCATCCACCTGCAGGCTCCACCTCTTCCTCACAGTCTTGCTGTTAACAGTTAAAACTTATGATGTGGGCCCAGGACTCTGTCCATGTAGCCCTGCTTTTCCCCCTGGCCTTGAACATATGCCATAATTGCCCTGAAACTCATGTCAGAAACTACAGCCTCTCTACTTTTCTTGATTTCTTGGAGGAAATAGCTTTGCTCTACCTCAGAATTGAATAACATTCACTGCATCTCCCCAGAATCCACCCCCTCCCTCCCTGCCCCTCCCCCTTCTTTCTCTTCCCTCCCACGTACTCTTGACCATATTTTATGTTTTAACCTAAACACCACTTTCCAAGGGATCTTCTCAGATCCCCCTACTAAAGAGTTCAAATTTTTTTTTTTTACGTTTTCCTTTATAGTATCAGTCACAGTAATGAGACATTTGGATAATTCTTTGACTGACACTGTGCTCCAGGGAGGTCTTTTCCTACCTTGGCTCCTGGCACATGAACTGGTACTTGGTGATAGATATCTGGTAAATAATCTGTCATTTGAGTGAGGGAGAAAAGTGGCCAGAGAACAAAATACATGTTCAGTAGATAGTCTGAATGCCAAATGGCCCTTTTTTGGGAAAGTAGAATGGGCCAAGGAAGTATGGGCTGAAGTGTCAGTGGGTGAATAGATTTGGGGTGCAGAGAGAACGGGGTGGGGCTGTGATGGGGCAGAGGCTGACATATCCAGGGGCTGTGTGTGGGAAGTACAATGATAGCTTAAGGTGAATGAGCTCAGGGAACAAAGAGGGTCTCAGACGAGACACACAAGCAATTGGAACTCCTACAGAGGGGCAGGAAATGCAGTTCTTAGCGTCCACCTTACCAAAATTTGCCAACATTTCTCCAATATGTAGATTCTCTCATGGTGTTTTAAGTACACGAGTAGATATTTATCATTTTGTGAGGTTCGCTGGTTTAGTTTTGAGGAATCTCCATGACGTGGAAGTGTTCAGAAATGCCTCTACTTGTTTTCCAAGCCCGGTTTTCTATCCATTAGTTCTATCACCACGCAATTTTCACTAATAAATTCCTTCCCTCTCTGCTTAAGTTGGCCAGAATTGATTTCTACTGTTTCTAGCCAAAGACCTGCTTAATTTGGAAGTCACGTGACCAAGCAGGTGAGCATCAGGAATGTGGGTACCAGGTAGAGGGCTGCTGAGCATGAAGATACCCAAAGAGGAAACCAAGACCACTCTGGAATTTTGGAAGTTCAGGTCTTCCTTGAAATTAGAAGGGAAGATGACTGCTTTAGAATTGGAGTTTGCAAGTATGTGTGGGTGGTGGCCCCACTAGAGAAACCGTCCGTTTGTTAGGATATGTCATAGAGTCATAGGTCACTTGATTCATCCCAACTGAAGGCCTGGGAAATAGCTATCATGGGGAGCCCAAAACACAGTTGGTTTGTGGCCTTTGGCCTTCTGGAACTAGTGATTTTCCCAGAGAATCTTCACACTGATGATCTGTGTGAGAGCCTTCCCACACCTAGGAGTGTTGCTAAGGCACAAACAGGAGAGGAAATCACGGGAGTCAGAGTGTGTCTATCATGCTTCCTGATGCCTCAGAGAGGTCGTCAGAGCAGGAAAGACACTCAGGCCATCTTGTCCCCCGTCTTGTGGACATCAGCGAGCCACAGGGAAAACCTTAACAGTGGAGTTCCCATGGTTGCTCAGCTCCCAGAGCTGAGCCCTGAAGCCCCAGGTTTGTGCATACTCTCGGGTGATCCTAATATGGGTTGTTCAAGAACAGAGAGTTTTCATCCTTCCTCACATCTCACTGAAGAGGAAACGGAGACTTCAAAAACAATACTCCCCTAACCAAGGGCTCCCCGGTCCTGCTGCACCTTCAGCAGAAGCCTGCCCAGACTTCTGGGATTCCACTTCTCTTGAATGTCTAGGGTTCCAGGGCACAGAGAATATTTCTGTCTCTGGCCATTAGGTGACTTTTTGTATCTGTGCAGGTTGATTTTTTTTTCTTTGTTAAGTTGACATGAGCTGGAATCATCTGGACAGAAGGAGTCTCAGTTGAGAAGTTGTCTCAATCAGATTGGCTGTGGGCTCCTGTCTGTGGTATATTTTTTAAAGTTAGTGGTTGCTATGGGAAGGCCCAGCCCACTATGGACAGTGTCATCCTTTGGTACTTGGTCCTGGGTGATGATATAAGAAAGCAGGCTGAGCTGGGTATAGTGCTGCACACCTTAAATTGCAGCACCAGGAGACAGAGGCAGGTGGATCTCTGAGTTTGGGGCCGGCCTGGTCTACAGAGAGAGTTCCAGGACAGCCAGGGCTGCATAGTGAGACTCTGTCTTGAAAAAAAAAAGAAAGAAAAGAAGGAAAGATAAGAAAAGCAAGCAGTCTGAGTGAGTCACAAGGAACCCGCCAGTAAGCAGTGTCCCCCATGGCCTCGGATCCAGTTCCTGCCTCCAGCCTCCTGGCTTTAATCCTGCCCTGGTGTCCTTCAGTGACAGACTGTGATATGGAAGCGGAAGCCCTTTCTTCCCAGGCTGCTTTTGGTCATGGTGTTTACTGCATCAGCACAAAGAAGAATAGCACCTTAGCAGGCGTCCCTTTTCACGGATTGTAAGAGGGCAGCTTGATATGGAGCATTTGAGAACTAAAGGATGGATATGCCCATCTTGGGTTGACCACAGAGGTTGCTCTGGCCTTAGCTGGCTATCAGAAGCAAGGATTCGTACATCACTCTGTTGAAAACATGTGCCATCACCTGGCCCAAGCCCTTTTCTCTCTGAGCATCTCTATCTGTAAAGTGGGGAGAATAATTCCACAGCAGGTTAGCTGTGCTGAGCAAGCAGGTGTCAGTGGTGGGGGCTCATTACTCTGGCAAGTTCCTAACAATTTTTTATGGGTATCATGACATTGGAGGCCTGCAAAGGCAATAAGAGGGGCTAGCAGAGATGCTTCCAGAAGGCGGGAGAGCTGGGGAGTGACTTACCCCCTAACTGGGGCTCTTACAAGGGAGATGCCTCTCCTTATGATTTCTGTTTCCTTCCTCAGGGGTAGACAGAGGAAAGAAGATGCATTAAAACTAATGAGTTTTTAGTAGGAGACTCATAAGAATTCTGACACTGTTGTAAAGTCATCTAGGCTTTTCCTCCTTTTCTTCCTCCCCCTCCTCTACCTCCCCTTCCTCCCCTCCTTTTTTTTTTAAAAGTGGAACCCTTTCTTTAACAAGACCTCCTATAAATGGATTTCTTAGCAGGCACTTCTGAGCAACCACAGAAGAGCCACTGATTTATTGTGTGCTCAGGCAAGCAAAGGTCAAAAAGGAGACAGATGGACCGTGACCAAAGTCACACAATAAATCAGTGCTTAAGATAAATGGGAAAGCACACTTCAAAGCAGGCCAGTCCCTCTGCA